>BQNB010044381.1:3962-35467 GCA_026074375.1 Tanacetum coccineum | reverse complement strand
AAGATTTTTGATGAACACTAATAGTGTTGCAAAACACGAACCAAGAAACAAATATGAGATTTTACTTTTTCTTGTTTTTTGTTTTCTTCTTGTTAAAAGACGGACCAAAATGAGCAAAATCTATGATGATTTACTTTTGTGAATTTCGATCTGTTAAAGGTCTATGAATCTTGATATTCACACAAAGATAAAGCTGAGATTTTAACTTTTCTTTTAGTTTACCGTTTTCAAACTCGGTAACGATTTCCGAAAATGATCTTTTGACAAAATTTAAACAGATCAGTGATGATTTTCTTATGTGTTCTTGATCTATAAGGTCTTGAAAATCATTGATAACCACAAAGAAAATTGAGATTGAGTTATGATGTTTCCCGAGTTTGATATTGGATCTGTAATGAAAACGAAAATGAATCTTTTGTTGAATTTGGATCTTTTGTGTTTTTGTGTTTCTTACAGATTCCGAGTTTGCAATTCTGAGATTGATACAAGATCTGTGATGATTCTTTTGTGTTAAAGATCTTTGAAGGTCTTGTGAACTTACTGTTTACACACAATCACAAAGAAGAACTGAGATCTATTTTATCTGTCGAATTTGAGTGAGATCTATTTGACTGACTAAAATTCGATATCAAGTTTGACCTTTGACCAAAAGATATAACAGCTTTTTCCGAGTTTGACTGGTCAAACTTCCGAATCTGATTATTGAAAACGCTTTTTACTGAATTTGACTTGCAAACTGCTGAAAATCAAAATAAGCCCAAATAAGCAAAATTTATACTAATTTTGCCACGTCACTTACGATAAAACCGTAAGTATTCAATCTTGATAAAACCGAGATTAGCAAAATAAGTACAAATAAGCTTTAAAAACCGAATAAGCACATTTTTAAGCAGATTGACTCGATAAGCACACGAAAAATAAGCAAATTCAGTAATAATCACACGAACAAAGACAGAATCACACAACAGATAATCAGGACCGAAAAAGCTCAAAATAAGCAGAAAATAAGCTCAAAATAAGCTGCTGGAATAAGCTGTCCTAAACCATACTAAATCGCTCCTGCAGCTCTGATACCACTTGTTAGGTCTTGAA
The DNA here is from genome assembly GCA_026074375.1 of Tanacetum coccineum. Classification (NCBI taxonomy): domain Eukaryota; kingdom Viridiplantae; phylum Streptophyta; class Magnoliopsida; order Asterales; family Asteraceae; genus Tanacetum; species Tanacetum coccineum. The sequence goes on along the minus strand of BQNB010044381.1, from coordinate 34,375 downwards.
AATCAGGATCAATAAGCACTAGATTGTTTAGTTTAGAGAGAGAAATTAGAGAGAGAAAGAGGGAGGAGGAGGATTAGAGAAAAGATTAGAATTAGATTAAGAAACACCTAGAGACACACAAAGACACACCCACAAGACACACCTCACAAATGAGGTGATGGAGGGGTATTTATACCCTTTTACAATGAATGACCATAGAGCCCTTGTCTTCTAGACATTTACAATTTAGCCCCTTTGACTTATAGTCTTTGACTTTTTACCATCTACCTAACCTATTACACAATAATATTTCATTATTTATTACAAGACATTTATCTCAATAAGATCGTCACTTTTATCAATCCTAACATCACTCTATTTTACAAAAAAACTTATACTTAGTATTCTATGAATGTCTTCAATCTTGCTCGTAGTCTTGATTCTTTGATCTTTATCTTGTAAATTTGATGTAGTGATCTTTTGACTTTAGGTTTGAGCATGTTCCTTTAGCTTGACTTGCATGTGATCTTGAGCTTCTTGAGATCATCAGCAATACATCATCTCCTTTCATCATCTTGTAATCTGTTGCCTTCTTGTGATCTTGTGACTTTTGGACCAACATGCTCATACTTTTCGTTATCTTGAAAGCTATCGGACAATCTCCCTTGGAATGCTTCTTCTTGAACACTTTAACACTTCAAGGAAGATAAATATACTACTCGAATCTAAGTATTTTGAAAGCAAAGTTTTAAAACAAAAACGAACCTGTAAACTATTCAACCCCCTTTCTAGTTTCCACATTTGGTATCAGAAGCCAAGGTCACTCAAGATTTTTAAAATATACTATATTTTAAAGCTTGGATTTATCTATAGATTCTGACAAATATCTAGAAGGGCAATCTATGCAAAGGCCACCACTCTTTGAAAGTGATAGTTTTATTTATTGGAAAAATAGATTCGAGACATATGTTAAATCAAAAGAGATATTTGGCATGTTATTACCAACAGTGATCTTCAACCTATTGAACAAAATCCGGAAACCAAATTAGGTGAGGTTATCCCTTTCTAAAAACAAAGTGACGATCTTAAAAAGAAACTTGCGAAAAATAACGAAGCTAAAATGGTTATTTATAATGCTTTGCCTAGAAAAGAATATGAAAGAATTTTCATGTGTAATACGGCAAAAGAAATTTGGAAAACATTGTTAATCACCCACCAAGGTAATAGTCAAGTCAAAGATAATAAGATCGACCTTTTGGTTCAACAATATGAACAATTCGTCATTTCCGAAGACGAATCTATAGATAGTGCTTTTGCTAGATTTAATACTATTATTACTAGTCTAAAAGCTCTTGATGAAGGTTATTCTAGCAAGAACTATGTTAGGAAGTTTCTTAGGGCTCTACATCCTAAATGGAGAGCAAAAGTCACGGCAATTGAAGTGTCGAAAGACTTAACATCACTATCTCTTAATGAACTTATCGGGAACCTCAAAGTTCACGAAATGATCATCAAGAAAGATTCTGAAATAGTTAAAGCAAAAGTTGAAAGGAAATCTCTTGCTTTAAAGGCTAAGAAAAAATCTAGTGATGAAGAGTGTTTGACTTTCGAAAGTGAAGACGAAGAATACGCCATGGCGGTAAGAGACTTCAAGAAGTTCTTTAAGAGAAGAGGTAGATTCGTGAGACAACCTCGGAATGACAAAAAGACGTTCCAAAGAAGCCGAGACGACAAAACGGTAAAAGTGATAGAAAATGCTTTAGATGCGGCGACCTGAATCATCTTATTGGAGAATGTCCAAAACCACCGAAAGACAAGAACCAAAGAGCATTTGTCGAAGGTTCTTGGAGCGATAGCGGTGAGGAAGAACTGATAAAAAGTAAAGACAAAACGTATTTATGGCTCAAACGCATCTAGCGAAGATAAGCATTGGGATCGGTTGGAGCCGATGAATAGAATAAAAGATTGCTGATGCCCCAAACACATGAGAGAAATCCAGAACTTTTCCTCAACCTACAAGCATACAATGGAGGTAAAGTCATTTTATGGTAGTAATCTTCATGTAACATCAACTGTAAAGGTACAATTTCTAATGACTCTCTTAATATAGATAATGTAAGCACGTAGATAACTTGAAATAGAACTTGTAAGGTAGGTCAAATCTGTGATAAGAAGTGAAAAGTAAATGCTCTAAACATGATAGTTAAATCACTAAGGGACGGAAAAGTCATAGGTAGAGGGTAATAGAACAGCGGCTTTAATGTGATAAATTAGGAAGAAGCCGAAGCAAATTTTGTCTTTACAAAGGATTGAGAATACTCCACTTTGTGGCATAGGATATTAGTCACGCAAATGTAGCATTTAATTCAATCGTTGAATCTAAGGATTAGTTAAATCATTACTAAGCTTAAGTTTGATGCAATTATTTTGTGACGCTTTGCAAAATCAAAAAACAAAGCTACACGCTAGTCCTAGAAAGCTACGATATACTCTCAAACGACTAGATGCTTAAACTTACTTCACATGGATCTTTTCGGTCCATCCACTGTACGGAGTTACGGAGGAAACCTCTACACCTTAGTCATAGTAGATGACTATTCTAGGTATCCTTGGACAAGATTTCTTAAGAAAAAAACTAAGGCTTTTAGCAATTATGAATCTTTTAGTAGGAAAATACAAATTCAATTAAGGTTTGTTTTCTATAGTGTCAATTAGGACGGACCACGATAGGGAATTTGATAATGAAGTGAAATTTTGGAGAGTTTAATAATGCAACGATTTTACCAATCCCTTTCTTCTCCGGCTCCACGCACTCCATAATCAAATGGCATGGTAGAAAGTAAAATATAACTTTTACAAGAATGAGTAGTAACACATTTGATTGGAACAATCTTACCAATAGAAAGTTTTGGTGTAACGTCGTTAATAACCTCAACCTACATCCTTAAACGAATCCTAATTAAGCCTATCTAGGAAAAGCACCCTATGAAACTCTTAAGAGGTAGGGAAACCTACTCTGATTAACTTTAAATTTTTAAAGAAATGTTATCATTCTAAACCCCAAAGATTACCTCACCAAGTTTGCCCAAAGTCCATCTAAAGGTGTTTTTCCTAGATAAACCCCAAAAATAGCAAAGCCTATATCATCCTAAACAAACACACTATGAAAATCAAAGAATCACTCAACATGACATTCGATGAAACTCCTCCACCATCTAAAACATCACCCTTGGTGGATGATCACTTTACATGAAGCAAAGCAATTAAGGTTACCGAAAAGAAAAACCTAGAAAATGACATTGAGGATGAGACTTTCGAAGATGATGAAATTAACAACATTAAGGAATCTAAGAACCATCCATTAGGAAACGTCATAAGAAACCTTAACCAAAGAACCCTTAGGTCTCAAGCCCAAAACCAAAGTAACTTCTTTTGTTTTATATCAACTATAGAACCTAAGAATGTGAAGGAAGCCTTAAAGGATGAAAGTAGTGATAATCGTTATGCAAGCAAATAAAATCATTTTTTCATTAACAAACGAGTTTGGGAGTTAGTACCACATCCTAAGAGTATGACAATCATAGAAATTAAGTGGGTGTATAGGAATAATTTAGACGAGAACGGTGTTGTTTCTCGTAATAAGGCTAGGTTATCCCTAAAGGATAATAATTAACAAAGGGCATCGATATGAATGAAACTAAAACTTATGCCCCAATTACCTAGATTGGAATCTATTAGGAATCTTATCTTTACTAGACCTAATGCTTGTGCCTAGATTTTAAGTTATTCCAAATGGATGTAAAAAGTGTGATCCTGAACGGTTTTATCAATGAGGAGGTATACGTGGCAACAACCTCCAGGATTCATTGACCTTCGAAAAACCGATCATGTTTATAAACTCAAAAAAGTATTTATATGCCCTTAAACAAGCTCCTGCAAGCTTGGTAATGATAGATTAAAAGCTTATTTCATATTTAACATGAATATAATGTGGGAATGGTAGATAACACACTTATTACAAAGAATAAAAGTTCAAATCTTATCATCGTTTAAATATATGTCGATGACATTATATTCGGTTCGACTTGTCAAGTCATATGTAATGACTTTACCAAAATCATGCATGACATGTTCGAGATGAGCATGATGGGTGAACTTAACTTCTGTCTTGGATTACAAATAAAACAAATGGAAGATGAAATATTCTTTAATCAATCTAAATATATTATAGAAATTCTTAAGAAATTTGTCTTAGAAGAATCTAAACCAATGAAAACACACATGTCCTCCGATACAAAACTTACGAAAGACGAAGAGTGTGAGTCGGTAGATAGTACCAAGTATCGAGGCATGATAGGTAGTTTACTCAACCTAATGGCAAGTAGGCCCGATATCATGTTTAGTGTCTACATTTGTGCACGCTTTCAAGAGGATCCCAAAACCTCTCATCTTGAATCGGTTAAGCTTATCCTCCGATACATTAAGGATTATGGTATCCTAAGGGGATCGGTATAGAAACCGTAGTATATTCCGACTCTGATCATGAGGGAGATTATGTGGACTGAAAAAGAACTAGCGGTGTTTGTGCGTTCGTAAGATGTCGTTTAACATCATGGTTCTCTAAGAAACAACCCGCTCTTGCTATATCAACGACCGAAGTCGAATACATAAGCGCCAAAAAGGCATGTCAACAAGCACTATGGATGAAAAAATCTCTTATCGACTATGACATTCGAATCGACGAAGTCTCGATCATGTGCGACAACAAAGGCGAGATTGACCTTAGCAAAAACCCGATGCAACACTCGCAGACTAAACACATCAAAATTCGTCACCATTTCCTTCGAGACAATGTCCAAAAAGGACATATCTCCATCGAAAAAGTCTCATCCGAAGATAATATCGATGACATCCTCACTAAACCTCTTAAACAGGAATCGTTTAATTATCTTCGTCTTGGTTTAGGAATGATGGAACACATTCCATAAATCGTTCTCTTCTTTTCTTTTGTCTCGATTCTAGTCATTGTTCCATTTCATGCCGTGACAACTTAATTACTTCATCTGAAGTATTTTAAGCATTTTTAATTCACAAAATGCAATTTAAAACGCTACTCCTTCTAAAAATCTTGGTCCAAAACCCTCCACTGGAAGGTGGGCCCCATAAATAGGGCGGCCTCCTGATTAAATCAGGCGGCCCACGTATCGATATGGGACCACCACCAGTCGGGAAATATGTCTGCACTCCTTATTTGTTAAAAACAAAACCAAACACCCATTTTCTCTTCCACCGCAGCGACGAAACACAACCAAAATCCACCAAAGCTCAAAATCATCCATAATAACTAAAATTGAAGATCAAATCAACACTAATAATCACTCTTAACATCGCAAAGATCATTAATTGTAAGTCATTCCATTAATTTTCTTCTTAATTTATGTCTAGGGTTCATATTAAACACAAACCACAATGGAGGAATTTTTATTTTTCTTTTATTTAGGTGAAATTAGACTATAAAAACACAAATGTATAACTGAATATGCTTCCCATTACACTTAGTATTTGCAAAAATTGAGTGGGCTTGATAAAAAATTGACTATAAACAAAAACCCTAATTTCTTGCAAAATTCTTCACAGTTAGGAAATACTATAAAAATATTTTCATGCATTGTTAATCCCCTTTAAAAAAGATTTTGCATTCATGCGTAATGATCTCATGAACATCATTCAAATTATTTAATCAATGAATATTTTCAACATATTTGGATGAGCCAAAGTGAATAAAGGAGTGTTTGGGTTAACTCTTAGTTTTTTATTTAGAGTCGAGTTAACCGCAACTCCACATTTGTTGCATATAAGCACACACTAGGCACAAATTCATCTTAGTGATTTGAGCTCACAATAATAAAATCTTGTATTATTTTTTAGGTGACAATATCTTGTATAACCAAAATTGACCACCAAAATACCCGTAATTGTATTCCAATTATTTCAAATGAATACACTCCACCACTAAAATATGTCTTCGCTTTTGTTGAGAAACGATGTATTCATGAAGGTCGGGTTGTGAACAAAGATTTCGATAATATAAATTATCTTAATACTATGTTTGGGTCAATTAAATTCGAGTGTCTTTCAAAACTAAATGAACACATTGTTCCTTATTTCATTCTTGAGTTCTTATCAAAATTAACTTGACAATAATTCCGAAGGGTTCATTAGTCGCTCCACTTTGTCATTCAAAAAAGTCAATTTCTCTTACTCTTGAAAGTTTGGTCAAATCTAGGTGTCCCCACTGAAGGACTGATGCGGTCGTCGTTAGACTTCTACACAAAGTTTTACAACTCCCTAGGTAGAGCACCTAATCGTTGTAGTAGTAGTATAGGCAAGACTCGGGGGGTTGTTATCGTTCACTCGGAGAATAGGTTGGGAAGGCTTGATCACGGTCTAACAGAATTCTAAGGGTTGAGAGAAGATTATTTTTGTATTTTTATATTTTATAGAAAACAAGTAAATCATATAATTGAGAGGGGGTTTGGTTTTAGCTATTAAACTAAATATTAATCTAAACTATTGGTGATAACAATATAATAAAAGACTGTGTTTATTTAATCATGTTTTACTCCCTAGATTGCTTCTCCTAGTGTTGTTGCCTTGTCACACTTGTGATGATCTGTGTAATTATTTCCTAAGTCATGAACGAATTACACGAACCCGCCATCTATTTAATATTCCATTAAAGCAACGCACTAGTAAGGTAATATGAAGACTATTACAAGGCCCCTAAGAGTAATAAATGCATGTGAAAATATATTCAGAGCGTGGATCAACCCATATAAGGGCAAGGAAGTATACATAAGTACTGTTACCCGATGGTATCCTTTCTACACAATCATGTTTTTCTAGACATATCAACAGCGATACAAATTAAAGCTGATTTTTTAAGACCATAACATGCAAACACTCGCATCACAAAGAAGCAACACCAAAAGATCTAATTCTATGTTCATCCCTAATCTCATAAATATAAACACAAACAATAGAAGGTTTAGCCAAGCATGTTATAGTTAAAAGCAAGAACAGATAAGAATCACACAACAAGACATATTAAATAATTAAATAAGTCTTACTTGATTAAAACATGAGTTAGAGGAAGTACAATAGGGTTTTTAGGCCCTAAAATCATCCCAAACAACTGCTAAATGAACTAGGGTTCGTACCCTCTTTTTATTCTAAAGTTACACCCGTTAAATTCGGGTTTGTATATATATGAAAATCGCGGTGACGGTGTCGAGTTTTAATCGTGACGCCATCATGAAAGAGAATATTCTAGATAATGGGTTGGGTCTTGTGCTCCTGAACGATGTCATAGAATCTTGTGACGCCTACTTGGTCTTCATTATGATGGCGTCACGTTGAATCTGTGACGCCGTCTCCAGCTTCTGAGGACATTATCTTGAGAGATGTTGGTGTAGGTCCGTAGTCTCGTCCGGAACCCAAGTCACGTGTAATTCTTCCAAATGCCTTCCAAATGTGAAATACCTAAAAGAGAACGATTAAGTACCTATTTTGGGCATAAATGCACAATTTAGGGGGTTAAACGACCCCGAAAAAGTGTATAAAATGACACCTCATCAAATACCCCTACACTTGGGATTTGCTTGTCCTCAAGGAAATGGGCTTTTCTACCTAGAGAATAACAATATGAACAGGTCATTTTAACTACCTTAAAGTATTTTATAACACAAACACAACCATTCTAGACCTCGTAAATTAAAAGCACGAAAAGTATTTACGAGCACCTCCCATAGTGTTTAGGCATTCGCTCTTTCACTCGTGTATCATACATTATAACATATGGGGGAAATGAAAAATGTACACTATACCTGTCATAGCATTATAAATTACCATAAGACTTGGTAAAGGATCAAACCTCCACCGCTATAGGCGCAAGTATTATTCATTACTATCTAAGAGGTCTTTTAAAGGGTTGTGGGGTGTAGGTGTAAGATAACATATAATGGAAACGGAAATGGATGGGATACATTTGGGTGGCTTTGGGTGAATTAGATGGAAGGGTAGCTAATTATTTACACGAATACACTTACTTGGTTTGTTGCGAAGCAAGACTCGACGAAGAATTCTACAAACTCAACACAATCGACATCAATCTCTTTCTTTTTCTTTTCTCTTTTTTTAAATAAAATAATACATCACATGGGGTTTATAATACATACCCCTACACTTGAGCTTTTACATGCTCGATATTTACAATCTATCTAATGACCCGATTTGAGGTGGATCAAAATAACATGGAGATCATTTAACAAACATATGGGGGTATTGACTTAACTTTTCTTCCCCATTCTTCCGCGAAATAAATACTACCATGAATCCCAATCGTCCCAAAACAGTATTTACAAGGATAAGGACTTAGCAACCGTGTACTCAAATAATTAACTTGGGTTAAACACAATAATGTACTAAAAATGAGTACATACAAGGTAGGCTAAGGCTTTTTGGGTGTAACGATTGGTTTAAGGGTGACAATGCTCTTCATTAATAATCTGGAATCCACCAGAAAATTACAAGAACCGTGAAAAAAGATAGCTCTAGTTCGGAGGAGTTGTACAGGGGTATCTCATGCAACAAATAATAAGTTAATGCAAGGGTGTGGGATAGTTATATGATCGGTGTGACCATCATAAAAATTACAGTTTTAAAACATGGGTTAATCCTAATGCCTCTTATCAAGCAAATCCTAATACTTACTATGCGGTCTCGGGATGCATCACAATAACAAGTTCTAGAATTTAATATGCTACCGGTACACTCATATAATTTAATACCGATCTCAATGCTCCAGAAAAGGCGACGAAGACCACACGTACACATCCGTAACGACGGAATAGACACATGTGACTGCTCACTCCTTAACTCGAGAAAGCTAAAGGTATAAACTATCTTGGGTATCAATAATAGATACCATTCATATATGATCTAAAGGCGAACCTTAACATTTTTTAGGTGGAATTCTGAGGGTTATTGTGCTAGTCAATCACAATTCCTATCCTTGAACGCTAATAATACTCGGTTTTTCGTTGTATTGTCATAATAAAAATAAATTTGGTAAAAATCCACCTTTTTTATTATGCTATGTTCGAATAATATTTACCCATCATTTTAAGGACAAAGCAAATGGTAAATGAAAGAATAGTTTCTAAGGCTTATTTTCCCCCTACACTTAAGTTGAACATTGTCCCTAATGTTCTATAGAAGTACCCGTAAAAATGAATAAAGGGAAAAGAAAACAAGGAAAAGAAACTAGTACTCCCCTGGTTTGCTCAATAATGGAGAAGAAACATGCGATAACTGGTTAAATCGTCCTTCAAGAATCATCCAATGAAACTTCCTAAGAAATTCCAAGCTTCTTCTCATCAAATATAACATGTAATCAAAGACAAAGACAACTATACCAAGCATAAAATGTGCGATAGATAAATATACAATATGAATTTAGGGTTGACTCGATAAAGCAGTAAAGATAGGATGAGAGAATTGTTAAACTCATTAGGTTTTGCAGGTTTTCTAGTCAGAAGAATTACAATATTAAATGTAATGCCAAGTTTTACTATTCAAAAAATAATTAAAAACTTTAATTTTCTAGACCAGGGCGCTTGACACGGTCAGGGTTTTTATGACCCCGTCACAGGTGTCGTGGTGACAGCGTCGCGTGTAAATCGTGACGTCGTCTCCACGTTCTGTGAAAACAAAATTTTTGTTTTTGATGAAAAAATTCCTGCACTTGATTCCATAAGTTAATTCTTGTACACATAGCTGCATTAAACCTGAGATTTAACAATTCAATCATATGACTCGAAAATGACGTGAATTAATCTAAACAATTTATTTAACATGTTTAAACTTGGCTCGATAGCCAGATAAATTCCCCTACACTTATTATTTGCGAACCGTTGGGTTGGAACCGGTTAGGTGGGTTTGAAAAATTATTTTTGGGAATTTTGGGGTTGTATCCTCCTAAGGTTTGGGTGACTTCTCCATGATGGATTGTAGGTGTCACCAATATTGTTTTGCTCGGGCTTGAAGGTATACCACTTACCTCTCGCTTCATCAGTACGCGAGGATGTGTGTTCAACAAAGGCTTGTTCGGGATCTTTCATTCAATACTAAGTGTCGTGGGGACCACTACAGATCTCACATGAGGTAGTGATTTTGTTTACTTGGGTAGGTTGTGTTGGAGCAAGATGAGCTTCCATCAAGCGTTGGACTTGATTTTCAAGCTCGATTAGACGGCGGTCGGATGTACTCGGGACATCTTGAGGTAATGCGATTGCCTTGACCAGCTTAGCGAAATCCCTTGGGTCTTTCCAACTTTCGTTGTCATAGAGGGCGGGGTCCTCTAATAATGCCCAGGATTCTTTAGCGTTGAGGTCACGAAGCTTACCACCGGTCGATTGGTCAATGGTTTATCTTGTGACAGGATTGACATGGTCATAAAAAATTTCAACTTGGAGCTAAAGGTCTATGCCATGATGAGGGACTTTTTGGAGTAAGTCCTTGAAACGAGTCCATGCTTTGGATAGAGATTCTCCATGATGTTGTTGGAACATCAGGATATCATTGCGGAGTTTTGCGGTCCTTCCCGATGGAAAGAACTGAGCAAGGAATCGGGTAGCAAGATCCTCCCATGTAGTGATGGATCCTGCCGAAAGACGTTCAAGCCAATTGCTAGCTTGATCGCGTAGGGAAAATTGAAATAAACACAAGCATGTTCTTTCCCTATTGTCACTGTCAATATCAAGTGAGTCCACAAGTTTAAGGAAATCCTTGAGGTGTTGGTTTGGATCCTTGGTCCGAAGTTCGTAGAATGAGCATCGTTTTGCACCAACTGGATGGTGTTGGATCGAAGAGGTACTACGTTGTTCCCTACGGGGAGCTCAATGGTATTCCTATAGCCATCGTGGCTAGGTTTGGAGTAGTCTCCTAGAGTACGAATAGGATTCTGATCTCCTATGGTGGTTGACGAGAATGGGTTACGAAACAGATAGCACAAAGAAAAGATAGACTAAAAGAAAGCTACTATGCGGAATTATATTCTCACTTAAAAGGATTCAAGCAAGTAGAACTAAGCTAAACTATGATCAATACCTAACTATTCCCCAGGCGGCGGCGCCAAAAACTTGATGCGGTCGTCGTTAGACTTCAACAAGAAGTTTTACAACTCCCTAGGCAGAGCACCTAATCGTTGTAGTAGTAGTATAGGCAAGACTCGGGGGGTTGTTATCGTTCACTCGGGGAATAGGTTGGGAAGGCTTGATCACGGTCTAACAGAATTCTAAAGGTTGAGGGAAGATTATTTTTATTTTTGTGTTTTATGGAAAGCAAGTAAATCATATATATTTGAGAGGTGGTTGGATATAAGCTATTACTAAATATAATTCTACACAATGTATAGAACAAAAAATAAAAGATTGTGTTTATATGGTGATAACAATAAGATAAAAGACTTTGTTTATTTAATCATGTATTACTCCCTAGATTGCTTCTCCTAGTGTTGTTGCCTTGTCACACTTGTGATGATCTGTGTAATTATTTCCTAAGTCATGAACGAATTACACGAACCCGCCGTCTACTTAGTATTCCGTTAGAGCAACGCACCTGTAAGGTAGTATGAAGACTATTACAAGGCCCCTAAGAGTACACTAAGTGCATGTGAAATATATTAAGAGTGGATCAACCATATTAGGGGGCAAGGTAGTATGAAGACTGTTACCCGATGGTATCCTTTCTACACAATCATGTTTTCCTAGACATATCAACAGCGATGCAGACAAAAACTGGTTTTCTAAGACCTAACATGCACATCCATCACAAGAAGCAACACCACTAAGATCTATATTTTAGGAGGCTTAGCCTAGCATGTTAATAAAGCAAGAACATAGATGAATCAAACAACACATATACATATTGAATGATTAATTAAACCTTACTTGATTAAAACATGAGTTGGAGGAAGTACAATAGGGTTTTTAGGCCCTAAATTCGTCCCTAACAGCTGCTAAACGACCTCAGGTTTGTACCCTCTTTTTATTCTAAAGTTACACACTCAAAACCCTAAATTTGGGTTTGTATATATAGAAAAAATGATGTGACGGCGTCGCGTTTTAATCGTGACGCCTTCATGAAAGAGAATATTCTAGATAATGGGATGGGTCGTGTGCTTTGACGCCGTCGTGAGATCCAGTGACGTCGTCTTGGTCTTCGTTGTGACGGCGTCACGTTGTATTTATGACACCGTCTCCAGCCACTATAGAGAAATTCTTGAGCAATTTTGGTGTAGGTCCATAGTCTTGTCCATTTCTTCTCCAAATGAGCCCAAATCACGTGAAAAGGAACGATTAAGTACCTATTTTGGGCATAAACACATGATTTAGGAGGTTAAACGGCCCTGAAAAAGTGTATAAAATGACACCTCATCATGCATAAAAATAAAGAACTAATAACGTCCAGACATTTAATACGCTGTATGGTATGGAGCAGATACGCCGTATTGATATATGGGAAGACAGACTCAATAAAAATAAATAACATTCCGGGTTGTCTCCCGGGAAGCACTTTTGTTTACAGCTAAGTCTTTAAGTTAGACTTTCCTTCAGCTTCCTTCACCATTCCATCTCATGCACGCTAACGTGCTCGTGTGTGAGCCATTCTTCAGTCTTCGCATCTCGGATATAGTCAGGTCCTAAGTTCAAGACTCCTTTGTAGAACCCATTTAGCTTTTGGTATGTGTGCGAGATTCCGTTCATCTTATCATGTTCACTTACTTTCAGTAGTGGTGGGATCTTGTTGCATTGTACATTTGTGTGGTATTTAAACCTTGGATATGACCGCACCATTTGGTAAGTTACTTCTTCATTACCATTGTAAATGGTAATCATTCCATCAAACCGTCTTGCTTCAATCCTAATTTCTTTTAAAAATGGTTCACCAACAATAACATCACCCATTCCTTCATCACGATAAGCATCCATATCTTCTTAAACTGCAAAATCCGTCACAACAAAAATGGTTCCAACAAAAATAGGCACATTCATTCAGGCTCCTACAACATTATTCCCTTTGTACACTAATTTGTCTTTCATTATAGAGTTATGAAACTTTTTGGACATCACATTGACGTACAAGATTAGGAAGAAGTTGACGTGTATAAATTCGAATCCTATCATGCGTGAAAACAGGTTGTGGGCATAATCTATACGGATCTTCTTATCATAGTCATAATAACTAGGGTAATCATTAATTCCAACATTAAGTTCATCATTCCTAGATTTGACTAAATCATCCACGGGTGCATCAATTACTTCACCTTTCCTAATGGTGGGTAACAATTTATCAACCTGATTCCTCCTAAGTTATAATGGTTCATTTAGATCATTCAATTCGATGTAATCTTCATTCAAAGGGTCTAAGGATCTATTTAACACCAAAGTCTCTTCCATTAGCCTAGCTTCTAAATCAAGTTCCATTCTTTCTCTCAAACTTAACATGTAGACCCTCTTAATTAAACTACTAGCAGGTTTAACACTTTTGAAAATAATCTTCTCATCCCCTACCCTTAAAGTAATTTTTCAATTAAAAACATCAATCTTAGCATGGGCAGTAGAAAAAAATGGTCTTTCGAGGATCAAGGGCACTTTGACATCCTCGAGCATATCTAGAATTATAAAGTCTATGGGGAAAACAAACTTACCAATACCTACTAGCACGTTTTTAGCAATTCCTTTTGGATATTTCACTGTCCTGTCTACTAATTCCACTATCAACTTAGTGTGAGCTAATTCGCCTAAACCTAAGTTAAGGTAGGTCGAGAGAGGCATAACACTAACGTTAGATACTAAGTCAGCAAGGGCATTATCAAAGCAAACATTATTAATATAACAAGGTAAAGTAAAACTCCTTGGGTCTTTCTACTTTTGGGATATGGAATTATCGATATGTGAAGCTCCATATAAGTTAGCTTCCACGAATTGCGGTCCATACTTCCCCTTCTCTTCTTTACAGTAGTAATCATTCAAACGACTTAGGAACAAAATTGTCATTTGTATTTTCTCGTACATTATCTTACTGTTCTGTGAGGTGGATACGGCGTATTGGGATAATCTAATACGGCGTATTGGGATAATCTAATACGGCGTATCAGGTATAATCTAGTAGTCGAGATCGAATTGACATGGTCTATCATGTTCGGTTCAGTAGAGTTGGGTAGGCTTCCAAATCCTCTTTCCTGTAGTACCTTGCTCATTTGCCCAATCTGAATCTCCAAAGTTTTAATCGATGCTCCTTAGTTTCTATTGGCAGCATCCGTTAAAGCTCGGATTTCTTAATCATATTAGAGTTTTCCTCTTGTCTCTTTGCTATTTCACTCATAAAATTGCTTAGGGGTTCTTCCATAGATTGCCTTCGTTCTTGATACGAAGGATTTGCGTTTCTCCTTTGGTAGGATCTCAGAGTTGCTGCTCTATATCCGCCTCCTTGAAAAGGTGCACCAAATTGAGTGTAGTAAGCTTCTTCTAGGGGTTTCCCTTCTTCCTTGAGTGAAAAATCTTTGGTGTAATGGGGTCCTTTACAATGTTCACATCCTACTTGAGATGCATAAACGTTTTCATTCACTTTCTTGATTTCTCTTCCAAGATTATTGAGTTGTGCCTGATGGTTGCCAATCCGTTAGAAGTTTCACTACTTCTTGTCCTAGATGTTCCATTGTGCCATTTTTAAGAATATTCCGCCATCTCTTGGATGGCAACTTTTGCATCGGCAGCAGTCTTAGATGGTATGGCACCTTTTGAATCAAGAATTTGTCAAGTTAGAACTTCCAATCCATTATAAAACAAAATTACCTCCTGCATTTATGTTAAATAGTGTTGAGGACACTTAATCAAGAGTTCTTTAAATCGTTTCCATGCTTGGTAAAGGGTTTCATCCGGTTCTTGCTAAAAGTTGTTGGTCTCCTTTATTTTCTTCGCAGTTCGAGCAGGTGGGCAATATTTGTTTAGAAACTTTATCTTAAGATCTTCCCAGGTTGTAATTGAACCAGAAGGTTTGTTTCTTAGCCAATGACTCGCGGATCTAGTTAAGGACATAGGGAAAGCTCTAAGCAACACTTGGTCTTGAGTTATGTTAGGGATATGGAATAAATTGACAATCTCAAGAACTTTCTCAATATGTTCGTCCGCATCTTCAAGATCCGAACCGCTGAAAGTGTTGTCACGTAGTTCTTTGAGAAATTAGCCTTTTAGTTCGAAGTGATCTTTGTCCGTAGTTTTATGCTTAGCAACTCCCAATTCATAGTCAGCTCGGGTCTTGCTCATGTATTGCTCCATGGTTTCCGCCATTGTTTCCGCAACTTCTTCCTCCGAATATTCTTCTTGGTCAGAAAAAAGATCAAAATCAGGTGATCTCGATTCGTCAAGACTTAGTGTCTTGAAATGCTTCCTAGATGATCGAAATTCTTATTCAGGTTCTTTAAAAGGTGTAAATATTTCCTTAGTGGAACTCCTTGTCATGTACTACCTGAAACAAAGGATAAACCATCAGTAGGATGTGCTCAGGAGAAAGAAAACACAAATATATAGAAATTGAATGTAAAAAACTAGATCTGTTACTGTATCAGATGATTGATACGCCGTATTCAATAGATCTGAATACACCGTATTAATATGTTAAATGAACATGCTGTATTGGACAGAAAGTTAGATACGCCGTATCTAATGGAAGTGGATACGCTATATCGGTTTATCGACCAGAATCGTGTATTAGAAAATAATTTAAACACACAAACAATTAAATACACAAATATACAAGCAAACAATACACAAATAAACATAATATACATAATATACATAATATACAATATTATACACTAATCTAAATTACACTAATCCTAAGGGTTAGATCTAATGTTAAAAACCAAAATATTAAATAAAAATCAAAATTAAATTCTTACTCTCTGGCAGCAACGTCAAAAACTTGATGTGTGGTCGTGTGGTTGTAATTTATGATTTCAAGTTTTAAATTTATATTTTGCCGACTTAATCAAAAACAACACTTTAACGGGCAGTGTACCCAGTCAGATGAGAGTTTCGTGGTAAGTAGGGTGTCGATCACTAAGAGCGAGGAACTATTTCAATTTATTAATATTTTGGTTTTCTAATCTAAGTTAGTTCTATTCTAAGTTAAACCAATGCTAAACCTATGTTAATCCTAAATCTAATGGATAAAGGGGGGTTTTTAGCCTGAGAGACAGGCACGGATTTTGTGGTGACTAAAACCAATTCAAGACACTTAAACACACGCAAGCAAATTAAGAGAAGATAAAAGAGCGGTCGAGCCAAATATAAGGAAACTATATTAGCCATCATTAATCCGATTAGAAGTTGGTTTGTTTATTCAGTGCAATGATTACTTATCTCGAGGCGGCATATCATTCTTAAGACTTAGGCGGCACTTCTTTCTAAGACCTAGATATGAAGAATTATGTCACAATTAAACGTATCCACATAAAGTATCCTTATTTGCTGATTATAATCTATCTTAAGGATTAAATCAATGGTGATCTTGTTAAACCCTAGCTCATAGAGACTTTACCCACTTACTGCTTAATGGCAATTCATACACTAGTAGTCCACTAACCAAGTCTTTAACAATTAATTAGAACGTACCCGTTGATCCCAAGGGTCACCTGCCGGTCCAACTAAGGTCACAATTTAAAGGCAAATATAAGTCGTTATTCGTGATCCTATTGGTCTAGATGTATAAATCATTATATGGAGAGCTATCTTGACATTTAGATTACTTGGTCCGTATCACTAGATCCAGTTGAATGATAGATCGCATACAAAAGCACGTAAACAAGTATTAATTGATAAACATAAACAAGTATATAACAACAAATTAAGGAATCGAGATATAAACAAAACCAAACATACAGATCTTCATAACAATGGCTAATACCCGAAGGTATTAGCCTTCAAACATCATAATTGATACAAAAGTAATGATTTAGCCAAGGTAAACTAACAGAGTTAATGAATGATACCAAAAACTAAACGATTACAAGAGTATAAGAAATTACATGTTGTCTCCTATGGAATTAATTACGTTGCTCGACCTCTTCTGTTCTTTTTCTCTTCTGAAAATCAACTTTTGTGGTTTAGATATCGAGAATATGATTTAGCACACTCAAAACTCTTTTTTGAGTTTTCTATTTATAGGGTCTGGAATCGTGTCAATACGGCGTATCAAAGGGGTTCGATACGGCATATTAGGGGTTTCTTGGAGTAGGGACCACGTTTGATATCTTTAAGAATGTTTACATTCTATAACTTGAATACACCGTATTTGCTTTTCTTGGATAAGGCATATTGATCTTGTTTCCTTCGTGGTCTTTGGTGAGCGCAGACACTGATACGCCATATCTTCCTTGATGGATACGGCGTATTGGTTGTCAGAACAATAATCTTCAAAATATCTTCGTTTAAGCTCCAGAATGCGTGCCTTTTAGTTAATCTTTACCAAGTAATCCATAATTACTGAAATTCTCAAATACAAACGATTAAGTAACAATTCTTTGCAATAATTACACAAAATGGGTTAATTACATGGGATAAATGATGCTATAAAATAGACGTTATTTGATGTCATCAAGGAGGCATATCATTCTTAAGATTAAGGCGTTACTTCTTCCTTAAACCTAGATACAAAGAATCCTGTCACAATTAAACGTATCCGCATAAGGCATTTTTATTTGCTGATTATAATCTATCTTAGGGATTAAAGCAATGGTGATCTTGTTAAACCCTAGCTCATAGAGACTTTACCCACTTACTGCTTAATGGCAATTTATACACCAGTATTCAACTAACAAAGTCTTTACCAATTAATTAAGAACGTACTCGTTGATCCCAAGGGTCACCTGCCGGTCCAACTAAGATCACAATTTAAAGTCAAAGATAGGTTATTATTCGTGATCCTATTAGTCTAGATGTATTAATCACTATATAGAGATCCATCCCAGAATCTAGATTACTTGTTCCGTATCACTAGATCCAGTTAAATGATAGGTCGCATATAAAAGTACGTAAACAAGTGTAAACTGATAAACATTAACAAGCATTCAACGATAAATTAAGCAATCGAGATAAACAAACCAAACATTCGAATCTTTATAATAACGGCTAATACCTGAAGGTATTAGCCTTCAAAAGTCATAATCAATACAGGAGTAATAATTTAGCCAAGGTAAACTAAAGAGTTAACGGGGGTTTCTTGGAGTAGGGACCATGTTTGATATCTTCCAAAATATTTTATTACTATATCTTAAATACGGCGAAATTGATGTCTCTAGATATGGCATATTGATCTTGTTCCTTCGTGGTCTTTAGTGAAGTGCAGGCATGGATACACCGTATCTTCCTTGATGAATATAGTGTATAGGATGTCAGAACAGTAATCTTCAAATATCTTCATTTAAGCTCCAGAATGCGTGCCTTTTGGTTAATCTTCACCAAGTACTCCATAATTACTGCAATTCTTAAATACAAATGATTAAGTAACCATTCTTTGCAATAATTACACAAAATGGGTTATTTACATAGGATAAATGATGCTATAAAAGTGACGTTATTTGATGTCATTAAATATCCCCCCACTTGAATCCTACTTGTCCTCAAGTAGCCTTTAGAAGTTTATAAAAATGTTTCCCTAAGGATTTTTACGTTTAAGCATTTATTTGATCTATTACAAGTACACAACCAAACACCTTACGAAATATGTAGATGAAAACACTTAAATCACTCAACTAATCTATCTGGTAACATGTAACTAATTCGCTCAATTGCTCGGTCATGACGAGTATTCTATCATAAGCTTGGCTAGGATACACATCTCCACCACTATGCCTAAGGAGTAACAAGTTTATAAAGGTAAATTGAGTTTTTATTATAAGGCTCAGGGTTGATTATTCTACAATCTTTCACCAAAAGTACCACACCAACAAGGCAGCTGAAGCACACATATATGGCCGTAACGACGGAATAGACATGTGTGTACGATCACATCCTTATTCGAGTTTAACTAAGAATTAGGATGAAGAATGATATAGGGTATGGATCTTCTAACTTTCACCAAAAGTATTAAACCAACAAGGCAGCTGAATCACGTATACATGGCCATAACGACGGAATAGACATGCATGAATCGATCACATCCTCATTCGAGTAAGACCAGTGGTTAATGATTAGGAAAGGAAATTTAATTGTTGTTAATTAAAAATTACAAAGCAAATAGATTAAGTCCGAAATAGATAAGGTACAAGTTGCTAGACACTTTTCCTGATCGTTACCATGATAAAGACACAACTATTTACACACGTCTTGATCATAGATCAAAAACAACAACTTAAGTTGGCTTTCCCGTAACGGTCAACTTTCCAATCATCCCATACTTTACATACTTTTACAAGACAAGTGGCGATATCTACTACTTTATACAAAACTTTACATCGTTGACTTATAGGACGTATCAACGAATAATTGTTCTTTTGTATAATTCCTTCGGTAATGCTTTTGCAAAACGATTATCTTCAAACTTTCCTCCTCTTTTTTGTTGCGATTTTTCTAATTTTTTTGTTTTTTATATACATAACTATGAAACTCGGTGTAATTTCACCATTTTCACGATCATAATAACTCCGGATAATTCCTTTGATAATTCTTCATTCTTCTGACGTACCAATAATTGTGACGGTAGTTAAAATACATGAGTTTTGACTACTTTTTACATTCTTATTTGCAATGTGCAAATTTTTTCCCAACCGTACCAAAGATAGAAAATGACATAAGACTCGGGAAATACATACTTTACACTTTAAATGGACTTAATCTAACAAGGTAGGCTATGGTGTAAAGGTGTAACGAAACAAACCGTTGGTGTTTTTCCTAAACGATTGGCTCTATAGGTTTTTCTAGGGGATCTTACTCTTATAGTGAGAGTAAACAAAGGGTTTATACGGGGATTTAACTAACCAGTGTAGTTAGTTAATAAACAACATGTATAGGCTTTTTGGGTGTAATCCTAAAAATTTACCAATTTAAACAAGTTACTCCATCTAAATCCCTAGTACTCATCACTGTGATCTCGAATAGATATACCAAGTCATGTTCTAAAGTCTACAACATCACCGACACACTCATATTTTTATGGAATTTGGGTAAACATTTGGAAACGGATAAGGCTAAATCCTCACAATATCTAATAAGGGTTATTGTGTGCGGGTTATGTATCAAGTAATTTCAAAAAATTATGCTTGATTTTTTTTTAAATTTGAGCATAATTTAAGCATTTTTGATGTGAAAAATAGGACAAATATACATTCTAATTCCCATCCCCTACTTGAATTATACAATGTCCTCGTTGTATAGACAACATTAAAAACAGGAATTAAAAGAATTAGAATGAGAAACTCCCCTGATATTTTGCTCGATAGATTCTCTATGTAGATTTATTGAGCAAGAATTCCAGATTGTAGATACTTCATCAACATTGTTGATTTCTTTGCAGCAAGGTCCTGTGCAAAAATTTAGGAAAAACACGCATTCCTATCTCGGTACCTACAATTAATTAAATAAACTAAACTATACAGGAGATCAATACGCCATATCCATAAACTGGAATACGCCATATTAAGACTTGTAAAAAGTATCTAAATACGGGTCGGTCTGCCAAATATGTCGTATCATGTGCATGAATACGCCGTATTGCCATAACTGACTATAATGTTTAAAGTGAATAAAAACAAAGGACTAATAACGTCTAGACATTCAATATACCGTATGGTATGGAGTGGATACGCCATTTAGATGTCTGGGAAGATAGACTCGATAAAAATAAATAATAATCCGGGCTGTCTCCCGGGAAGCACTTTTCTTTCAACTAGTCTTTAAGTTAGACTTTTTCTTTAGCTTCTTTCACACTTGTATACACACTCTCTCTTAATTCCGCTCTTAATTTGTATAGGGTGCTAGGTTCTGTAATCTACCAACGAGCTATGGTGCTAAACTTACTGCCAGTCTTCTTCTATCATGCATAAACAAGTTAAAACGTCACATCATAACATATACATAAAAGTGGGAACCTGTTTAAAGTTAGATACATCATGACATAAATAAAAAATGTACAAAAGATAGAAACAAAAAGATAAGGGATATAAGGATCATAGGTCTGGCTGCTGCTCATCCTGCTGGGTTGTGGAGGTGCTAGCACCGTTGGTCCTCTATCTAACCCTATGTCTCTGATATGGTACATAGGTCTCCGAAAATCTTACGTAGGTAGCTCCAGCAGTGTCTAATAGCTGTGATATGCCTCTGGCTGCCCACACAGTGAATCTGGAGAGGTCTCTAGCCATCACATCCATCACTTCATGTTCTTCCAATGCTCCTCGAATCTCATTCTCATCCTCCTCTACTTTAGATAATCTCTGGGCCATAGTCCTAGCAGGTGGGAATGGCTAAGGTGCCTGTACGGTTGCCAGAATAGCATGGTTACCCTTAACAACATCAGGAGCACCCTCAGTGACCTCAAGGGTACCAGCCGCATCATCCGGCTGCCTCTCTGGTCCTGAGGCTACCCATACCCACGTATCATCAAGCTCTTTACAAATCTGAAGCCTCACCAACTCAGCCATATCAATAACAGGGAGGTCTCGTACAATTACAGTTAGTCCTTGGAGTCTCTCCTTCGTAAGCAGCCCAAAATGCTCAGCTAGACAAGTAATAAACTAACCCCTAGATATCATCGCCTTGCGCTTCCTCCTTGAAGTGAACAACCTCAAGTACCTAGCCAAAAGATAAGGTATGTTAACTAAACCAACATTCATCCCTCTCAGATGAAACAAATCAGCCACAGTCACCTTCTTAGGTGCCTGACTCCTCCCAGCAATACTGCACGCAATCAGCCTATGGCACAACCTAAGCATCGGATCCCTGATAGAAGTGTAGGACGAGGCTGTGCCAAGGAAATCTCCAGCAGATGAAATCCCTATCCAATAAGCACTCAGATCCCCCTTGTTGGAGATCTGCCTCGCACTCTCGACCTAGTATGCATTGAATCCAACCGACTCAATATCCTTAGTAGTATGCAGGCCCATACCTAAAATAAACTCTCTCCAGCTCATACGCCGCCTAACACTACCTAACTAAAACTATAAAGCCCCGACCATATCCAGATCAAGCACCGCCTCTCTAAACCTAAATGTACTAAAGAATCCAAGATAAGCTCATGTACCAACAGGCCTTTAATCTCAAATAGCCTCCTCCAAGCTCGACTAGTAAATACACCCTGTCCTTGAGCATCCTTGTGCTCCATCAGCATTCGACCACTCAATCCCTCCTCCATAAGCTCTGTCAATTCCCTAAATTCAAAAACCTAAACCCGGTGTATCTCTTTACCATATATCCTACCCAATCTCTCCTCAAAATCCACAAAATCAGCATCAATGTATTGCAATCCCTCAAACCTAAGATACTGATACCTCTGATCCTAGGTGGAAGAGCCATATCTGCAAAATCAACGAGATCAGTACACAGATTGTAAATTTTAACCATTATGTTCTGATAGCAAATGCAACGTATTCAGATATGGATACATCGTATGGAGATCTATAAGTCAATACGCCATGTGGATATAAGTTAATACGGCATATGAGATTTAAAACGCTGGATCTTTTGCTGATAAATATGTCGTATTCAATTTAATGAATACGTCGTATTGATGTTTTAAAATTTAGGATAATTGAGTCAATACGCCGTATCCATTTGAGTGGATATGCCATATTGCTCTGCAGTTTAAAAACGAAAAGGGGTTTTCTTAATCCTACCCATTTGACCCATTACACCAAAACAATAATACTCGTAACTACTCCAATTCAGGGAACAAGGGGAAACCTAATTAAAGGGTTCTACGGCATAACACCTAATTCTCAATATCAAATCCTAACCCTAATCGAAATTAAAAAACAAAATGGAAGTAGAGATGAATTCAGGTTCCTTACCCTGTGGTGATGAATCGAGAGAGATACAAACACAGATGAAAGGAATTAGATTCTCTAAGAATTTTTACGGTTAATATTTTTGTGTAAGAGTGTAAAAAAGTATGAGTAAAACTCAATCCGGCGTATCAATCGAGTTTATATACTCAGACTGGATGCGCCGTATTAGGTTTCATTCAATACAGCGTATTGGATAAAAAGGTTTGTAGCAGTTTTAGAATTTTGAAAACAGTGGATACGGCGTATAGGATTTACCTAATACGCCGTATTTAATCTTGGAGACCAATTTTCCCATTTTGAGCATAGATAAGAAAACATACCTTGGCCTCCGTAACATTCTTGTGTAAACACCATCGTTATAATGCCGTTTAGGGTCGAACGGGATGCCAAACGGCACATACAAATTCTTAATAAGATTTAATAGCATCTCGTTGACAAGATAATTCATAGCCATGATATTAACATCTAATTTTGTGACAAAATTTTCCATAATGAAAATTTTACTGATTCTATCGTGACTTTTTAGGGGCTTATTTGACCCTTGTGTATTTATATTACCCCCGAAGACTGTATTATATTGATTTCATTATCATCATTGTCCTTATCCGACTCTAGATCATGGGGATAGATTATGTTGAAAGGGAATAGATCATTAAAGTACAAAACGTTTTGTTCCTCTTCATCACATTCGGACAATGATGTTTTAGTTTTTAAATCAAATTCATCGATATGATGATGAATTTCAACAGGTTCAGTTAAGGAATCGGATTTAGACGTTAGAGCATCATTGTAAACAATGGCTAGAAATTCATTTTCAAAATCTTTAAGGAAGTCTAAATCATAAAAATGACTGACCGTTGGTTCGGGTGACGAAAGCGAAGGCATATTGACTTTTTCATTATCATTTTCCAAATCTGTTTTTAGATCATTAAAAGAAATTATTTTATAAGAAAACGAGTTTTGGTTAAATTACCGTGTAATCCTCATCGTCGGATTCGTCAAATGATATTCTAAAGTCAATTTCATTGTCGTGAAGAGAACTTACCGTGGGTTCACATGAGAGTGTTTTTTCAGATGATAACTCGTCATTAAAGACTATAGCTAGGAATTCGGTTTCAATGGATCTAAGGTTGTAAACGTCTTCATCATACCAGATCTTTCCATACGTGGCAGTTTCCCAGTTATACACCTTACCACGCCGACGAGCTTTTTCTTCTTCGAACCTGATGTATTCTTCTATAGTAATGTTGGGGTTGTCCATCCTGTAATAAACTTGCTAGGAAAGAAAACCGTCAAATAACTTATATGCCGTATTCAGTAAACTAAAAACGCCGTATTACACAAACACAATAAGCAAACAAACAGGATTATAAACTATTCTCAACTACACTAATCCTAAGGGTTAGATATAATCTAATGCTAAAAACCAAAGTATCAAATAAAAAGCAAGATTAAATTTTCACTCCTCGGTAACGGCGCCAAAAACTTGATGTATTGTCGTTGTGTTGTTGTCATTTATGATTTAAGTTTTAAATTTATAATTAGTCGACTTAACCAAAAACAACACTTTAACGGGCAGTGTACCTAGTCAGATGGGAGTTTCATGGTAAGTAGGGTG
Organism: Tanacetum coccineum; assembly: GCA_026074375.1. Taxonomy (NCBI): domain Eukaryota; kingdom Viridiplantae; phylum Streptophyta; class Magnoliopsida; order Asterales; family Asteraceae; genus Tanacetum; species Tanacetum coccineum. Next base: position 9,656 of record BQNB010044381.1, on the reverse strand, counting down.
TCGATCACTAAGAGCGAGAAACAATCTTTCAATTTATTAATATTTTGGTTATCTAATATAAAAGTGACGTTATTTGATGTCATCAATCACCCTGGATGTTATCATTGACAGCATTGCCGTTTTGATTCTTATTGTTCCTATGATTGTTACCTTAGTTGCCTACTTGGGCTAAGATAGTGGAAAGTAAGTTCTGAAATTGTTGGGAAATGATTATGGAGAAGTTAGGGACTCCATCAACACCCTTATTAGCCTCAACTCCTTGGTCATTAGGTTCACTAGTTTGTCCATCACCTCTGCCTCTCGGCTCTCTAGTCATTCCATCGCCTCTACCAGCCCATCTACCCATCCTCCCACCTCGTGGTGCGGCACTTGCTCGGCCAACACTTTGTGTCGTCATCATTGGCGGCATTATCTACACGAGGGAGGACATGGGTAACGTTAGGTAGGAGGGAAAGTTAATGTGGAAACTAGAAGGGGGGTTGAATAGTTTACACGTTTGTTTTGCGTTTTAAAAGTTTACTTTCAAAAATGTATAGATTCGAGTTATATGTTCAATCAAATCATAATATGAACAAGCAATAACTATCTAAACTAAAACACGATAAGAACAATAATAATGTAAAGAGATAAGGAAAGAAACAACCAAACCAAGACACCAAGATTTTATAGCGGTTCGGCTACGAAGCACCTCTTCGCCTTACTCCACTCCTCGAGTATCCGAATTGAGATTTCACTATGTCAACAAGCTCCTTTTAGGCGGAGAAAATCGTTTACACGTCGCTTACGTTATTTTCCGACACTAAGCTAAATGTCGAGTCCTAATCTTAGCTAGAACCAATCTACCACTTCACAAGATATACACACTCACAAGATCTACACTATCGGATCTACACAATATCCAAATCACACAAATACACAAGATAAATATAATAGAGTTTTGGTACTTAGAAGAAAAGGAGGATAGATCACTAATTAACACTTCGTTTCTTGACGAATACGAGTATTCTTCTCTTGCACTTGAATGAGAGGGAAGAAATGAGAAGAAAAGATTAGATCACTTGAAACAAGATCTAAATATGTTAGTGATCGAGAGTTTTAGTAAGATAAAGAAGGTTCAGAGAGAGAAATAAAAGACTAAAAAATTTCGTGCAAAGAGGAATATTTTTCTGCTGGGAATGGAGCAGTATTTATAGGCAGAGAATCCCAACGGCTCTCTGAGGGTGGTCCCGGTGGTCCCTTATATATAAGGGGGACGCCAGACCTATTAGGGGGCCGCCGCCTAGACTCCGCTTCCTTTTTTGTCTTATTGTGGAGAAGGTTGTATCTGGTGTAGAAGCTTTCGTTGTGGGGGGAAAATTTGAATTTCAAATTTTAAGTTTTTAATAAAACTTTTAATTTTAATTAGAACATATTTTGTAAAAGTATTTTTGAAAAAGTACTTTTGTAGAATTAAAAGTGAGGATTAAGAGAAAAATATTTTCTTGGTCACTAATCATGTTTAATTATTTTGTTTGTATCACTAATCTTATAAATGAAATTTTACATTTAATAATTTGTAAACGTTTATTTTTATTGTAAACGTTTTTACATTTTGTTATTATCAAAACGTTGAGAGGTCGAAAAATATAAATAACGTTTTTAGGCATTATTTGTATTAACAATCTCCCCCTTTTTGATGATGACAAAATATAAACTCATTTTAAATAAAATTAAAGATGTCAAATTATTAAATGAGTTATGTTCCATTTCTCCCCCTTTTTGTCGAATTCAAAAAGAATGATCGTCGAGTTGTTGAAGGAAGAAAGAAATCGACGATATCAAGACTCCCCCTTGATGTATGCTCCCCCTTGTTCGGGGCACCAAGGGATCGATCTTACGAAAATTGTTTTGCTACAAAACAAAGTTAGAAGTACAAGTGCAAGACAAATATCTTTCAAGTTAACACATTATATTTAAATCAAAAGAAGAGTTTCATTCCACCAACAAGAAACTCATACATTAGCACATTCAATTAATACATTCATGCAAGATAAAACTAGAACTAATACAAGATAAAGAGAAACAATACTACATAAGTCTTAAATGATTCATGATTCATAGAGAATGACTTTTTAAGCAAAAGGTTTGGGGTTTCACGTTTATGAAAACATTTAGATATTTTTAAGGTGGAGGTGGAAAGTGTGAAGTGATTGCGGTAGTAAGAAGATATTCAAGATGAGCAAACATGATATTCATCTCATCTCTTAGGGTGAAGAAAAGGTTTCGGTTGTGAGAACAACAAATGCAAGTTGACCCATGATAGTCATGATAGTTGTAGAAAAGAGGATGACCCATGATAGGTGGTTGAGGTTGTGGTTGAGATGGTGGTGATGGAGTGTCATGAATGTGATCAAGAGGAGTGATTGGGGACAAAGAAAGTGTGATATCCAAGGAAGGATGACTTTGAAGTGGTTGAGGATTTATAGGTCTAGGAGGAAAATCTGAAATGTTGTCAAGCAAGGGCTTCAAGTGATGAGGAGAAGTTGGTTCATGTGAATATGGTGGTGAAATTTGAAGTTTTTAGTGAAAGGAAGAAGATGTGTTTTATTGACTTGATGATTTTTGATTAGTGGATGTGGTTTTTGATGGTGCATTTAGAGGAGTTGGAGATAAGGAGGTTGTTGTAGGAGAAGGTGTGGTGGTGATATCTTCATCACTAGATATGTTGACAAATAATTGTCTAAGAGGGATTATGGTGAGTTTGATTTTCTTGGAAGGATTAGATGAGGAAGCATTGGTGGAATTCCTGGTAGAATGAGGTGATGAAGATGATGATAGAAGAGAGTTCATGATTTAAGGTGAAAGAGATGGATTGAAGAAGTAAGGCATCGAGCTTGAAGTTTTAGATTCCAAAAGATGTTTGTCAAAATGCAGAAATTATAGCTGTGCCTAGATGGGATAGTGGTCAACTGCACATAAATTCAGAAGGTCGCATTAGAAGAATCCGTGACCTCTGATGGTGGTCCTATAATTACCCGAAGGTCCCATATATATTAGGGGGCCGCCCAGTATTTTAGGGGGCCGTTTTCTGGAGACCGAAAACTTTTTCCAGAATTCCCTGATATGATTGTATTTAAAAATTTCTAAATTTCCCTTTTTCAGTCAATCTTATCTCATCATGAATCATCTAATACTTATTATCTAACCTCACAATATCAATTATCTTGAGTTCTATGAGGGAAGCATATGTAGGCAAATTTGATCAAAAGATAAGCATGCATAATATCATATATATAGAAAAAGGCTATCAAGGTGCATGCAAGCATTGGTTTAGGATGATAAAATCAAAAGATCATCCATGACAAGCTAAGTTATCCATACTAAGTACTAAGTTACTAATAAGTAGCATAAGTTTAAACACCTAATCATAATAGATTAGTAAATAATATAGATAATAATGTCATAAAGCAACTTCCCTCATTGCTTACTTCTTCATGTTTCTCCACAACCTTCTAAAACTTTTTATGATCGACCTTACTCCACCACGATGCTCATCTCATAATTGTACTTGATGGTTGATGATTTCGGTTTAGCGGGTGTAAAATGGTTCAAGGTGAGGGTCGATATTAGGTGGGTTCTGAAAAACTTGAGGAACTTGATTGGTTAAGGAATTGACATAACAAATAGGGGAAGGAGTGCTTGCACGCAAGGTCCCTTCATCATTCCCATCGTCATCATCATCGTTGAGATGAGATGAGGATGGTTGATCGAAGGCGGAAGAAGAAGTGGAATGACGACCTCTTCTCATGCCACGATCCCTTCTTGGTTTTTGCTCTAGTTGAGCGGCAAGAGGAGTCATGACACAATCGTACAAGACATAGGACTCGTTATTCAACTCGGGATATTCATTCATGATGAATGTAAACAAACGGGTTATTAGCATACCATAGGGTAGAATGAACCTAGCTTGCTTAGTGACCCACTCCATTCGTTTTGCCATGTAATAGGCAAGATTGAATCTTTCGGAGTGTATGACACAGTAAAGTTTAAAACAAAGACACACGGAAACATGATCCCGATTACCCCCAGACAAAAGATGTTTTCCTCTAAATGTTTCAAAGTTGGTATGATTTCACGAGTGATAATTTGATAATCATGAACATCAATCTCCTCCTCATAACGGATGCGACAGACTTGACCTTCTTGATCAATTTGAATAGACGAAATGATGTCCTCGATGGAAAGAGGGTTGGTTTGATATGGACCATCCGAAGGGATACCATATGCCAACTCATCAAGTCTCCACCTATCGGTAAAGACACACGCTCCTTCACAGGGAACGTCAAGAATTTGAGCAAAATTTTCAAGATAGTAGGAGAAGAGTTGATTTTGAATCACAAATTCAACAAACATTTAACCTTTGTCAGAATAACTCAAACGATAGTGACTGTAAAACTCAAGAATAAAACGAGGACACACTTGTTCAATGATTTTAAGAAGACACTCAAATTCGACAAAATGAAACAAAGACTGAACATAGTTTAGATCTGTAAAGTTATCAAAAACCACCCGACCCTCGTGAATGTAACGTTCTTCAAGGTTTCTTAGTTTTTCTTTTATTGGAGAACGGAATTCATGTGAAATTTTAGGGATATAGTGTCTTGTATTTTTGTAATCTTCAGAAGATTTGCAAGGCATGATTTCCTAAAAGAAAATGAAATCACATTTTATTACTTTTCACATGTAATATGTCATGAGCAATGTTTCTAGTGTGTGCCTAAATGTAATAGATGCGGAGTAACGATTAACTCGACTTAAATATAAAATCCTAAGAGTTAACCCAAACACTCCTTAATTTGATTTTGCTCATCCAAACAAGTCAAAAAATACATATGAATTATGTATCTCAAAATTTGTTCATGAGATCAGTATGCATGTGTTTGAAAACGTTTTTGGGTTGGATTAACAATGCATAACAACAATTTTATTATGTTCCTAATGTGAGTGATTTGAAAATAAAATTGGGGTTTGGGTTTGAAATAAATTTTTCAACAAATTCACTAATGCATGCAAATCCTATATCTACGGGAAGCATATTAGTTATACATTGTATCCTAGTACTCTTAATTATACAAAATTAAAAGAAAAATAAAAAATCTCCAATTTTAATTTTTGGTGTTCATCATGAACCCTAGACTCAAATTGAAAGAAAATAAATGAAATGACTTACAATTGATGATCTTTGTGATATTAGGATTGATTATTAGTGTTGATTTGATCTTCAATTGATGTTTAGATGGTTGATTTTAAGTTTTGGTGGGTTTTAAGTCGTGTTCGTCAATGGCAGCAGGTAAGGGTGTGTTTGTTTTTTTGTTTTGAAATTTTTTTGTTTAAGTGTCCCATTTTGTGACTTGCTGGTGGTGGTCCCATATTTACCGGCGGTCCCAAATATATTGGGGGCTGCCCTCACCCAAGGGTTTTTAGACTTGGTTTTTGACGAAAATTTTACGAAGAGGAGTGACATTTTAATTTGCATTTCGCGAATTAAATATGCTTAAAGTGCTTCAGATGAAGTATTTAAGTTGTCACGACACGGAATGGAACACGGACTAGAATTAAGACAGAAGAAAGAGAAGCGAACTAAGATGATTTATGAAATATGTTCCATCATTCCTAAACCAAGACGTTGATAGTTAAACGATTCCCGTTTAAGGG
>BQNB010044380.1:0-44928 GCA_026074375.1 Tanacetum coccineum | reverse complement strand
TTCGGTTTTGTCTTTATTTTGTCAATTTCTTTAATATCCGTACCTGCACATACACAAACATAAAACAAGCAAATACATTGTATTTTTCACACATTTTTGGCTATTTGGGCTCCTTATATAAGGTAAAAGGTATGTGTAAAATAGCACATACCAGTGCTAAATCATATTATCGATACCTAAACCACAAAAGTCAATTTTTAGAAGAGAAAAAGAGCAGAATAGGTCGAGCAACGTTATCAATTCCATAGGAGACAACGTGTAATTCCATATACTTTAGTAATCATTCAGTTTTTGGTATTATTTGTTAACTCGGTTAGTTTACCTTATCTAAATAATTGCTTTTGTATTTATTATAAGGTATTAGCCATTATTATAAAGATCTGAATGTTTGGTATTTGTTTATCTCGATTTCTTGATTTATCGTTGAGTGCTTGTTTATGTTTATCAATTTATACTTGTTTACGCGCTTTTGTATGCGACCTATCATTCAACTGGATCTAGTGAAGCGGACCAAGTAGATCTAGAGTCCGGGATAACTCTCCATATAGTGATTTATACATCTAGAATCATAGTCATACAAATATTGTCCTTCTAAGTCTATGTCTAGGATACGCTTCGGGCTTAACTAGTTAATTGGATATTGCTAATGGTCTATTGATCATGTTGACTAGCAGGTGACCTAGATAATTCAACAAGTAACGTTCTGATTCTATTGGATAGTTGGACAAGTGGACTACTAGTGTATAAATTGTCATTAAGCAGTAAGTGGGTAAAGTCTCTATAGGCTAGAATTTAACAAGATCACCATCGCTTTAATCCCTAAGATAGATTATAATCAGCAAATAAGGATGCTTTATGCGGATGCTTTAATTGTGACAGAATTATTGTGTCTAGGTCTTAGAATGATGTAACGCCTAAGTCTTAAGAATGATATGCCACATCGAGAGAAGAAATCATTGCACTAAATAAACAAACTAACGTTCTAATCGGATTAATAATGGTTAATACATTTTTCTTATATAAGGTTCGACCGCTCTTTCATCTTTTGTTAATTAGCTTGCGTGGGTAACAGTGCCTTGAATTTATTGTAGTCACCAACAAAATCGTGCCAGTCTCTCAGGCTGAAAACCCTCTTTTCCCGTTAGAATTAGGATTTAGACTGACATAGGTTTATAGACATAGGTGTAGAGATGAACTAAATAAACATAGATAAGATAGAACAAGATATTAAATTAAATTTGATAGAGTTTAACCTCGCTTACATGCGTGTTCGACCTACCCTTACTTACCTCGCGAAACATTACGATATACGATCGGGTTTATACTGCTGTTAAAGTGTTGTTTTTGGTCTTAGTCAACAAAATATTAATTTAAGAAACTTGAATCATCTTTAAATTTACTCATACAACGACAGCATATCAAGATTTTGCGCCGCTGCGAGATAGTGAAAATTAATTCTTGATTTTTTATTTTGATATTTTGGTTTTGTAACATTAAGATTATTTTATTTTGATATTTTGGTTTTTAACATTAGATTAGATCTAACCCGTAGGATTAGTATAATTTAGATTAGTATATTATTCTGCGTATTTAATTGTTTGTTTTCGTATTATGTTAAGTTAGATACGGCGTATCTAGTACTTTAGATACGGCGTATCCTGTCTGATCTGTCATACGACGTATTCGCCCCCTTGAATACGACATATTTATTATTTTCTTTAAAAATCTTTTTTTCTAGAATAGCTTTACTTTGCATGATGTCTTACTTTTCAGGATCAGAATCTAGACTCCGTCCATATCATTTTAGCTACCCTGAAAGAAGCCTGACAATGGAAGAAATATTAAACAAGTTCATTGACGAAGGAAAATGAGAACACGAGGAGATGAGGGCATTTATTTATGACTTCCAAACTAACAATGAGCTCTTGTTTAAAAAAGGAATAATTCATTAATTGAGCTCAGATTTGGGGTACAAGAGTTATTAAATGTAATTAATAACGTTCTGATAATTGATTGCGATGTTAAGGGAGTAACTACTAGAGGTGGAAAAACTACGACTCAAGATGTTCATGATAACGACACTAATGTGCCACCAAAAGAGCCTGTAGTAGCTGAACTTGAAAAGCCAGTCGGATCAAATAAAGTCCTTACTAATGATCGACCTCAGATAACCAGCGAACCGGTTGTTCAACCTTCAAATGAAGTACAACCACCACCAGTTCCTTTCCCTAGAAGATTGAGAAAAGAAAAAGATGAGGCTCAACAGAAGAAGTTTTTGGAAAATCTGAAGCAACTCCACATCAATTTACCTTTCATCAAACCATTAGATCAAATGCCAAAGTATGGTAAATTTCTAAAAAGTTTGCTAACTAACAAAGCAAGACTGGAAGAAGCTTGCAAAATCATTATGAACAAAAGATGCTCTGCCATATTATTAAACAAGCTTCCGTCAAAGGAAAAAGACCCAGGGAGTTTTACTATTCCTTGCGACATTGGCCAATTACATATTGATAATGCATTAGCAAATCTAGGAGCTAGCATAAGCTTAATGCCATACACGATGTACAAGAAACTTGGTTTGGGATAACCGAAGGCTACCAGAATGAGTTTGGAACTTGCGGATAAGTCAATCCAATATCCGAGAGGAATAATCGAAAACGTACTCATTAAAGTTGATAAATTCTTCCTTCCTATAGATTTCGTTATCCTAGATATGCCCGAAGACTCAAGAGTTCCTATAATTTTAGGAAGACCATTCTTGGCAACCGCTCGAGCTATGATTGACGTATTCAATCAGAAGATAACACTAAGAGTGGGTGATGATGAAGTAGTCTTCGATGTAGACCAATCAATTAAAAGACCAACAACCGAAGACGATGAATGTTATGGGATTAATGATTTGGACGAGACAATCAACGAAGAAGCTCAGAAATTACTGGTAAATGAAGAGCCTGACTCGTTTTTATCAAGGGAACTGGAAAAATCAATTAATCAATCAGACCTTGAATGCTGTGAATCTACCAGTATCAATGAGAAGAATGGGGCTGACTCAGAAAAATCGATACGGCGTATCGACTCTGCCAATACGCCGTATTCAGTTTCGCAGGCAACTATAAATAGCGATAACGTTAAAAGCGAACACCTTTATTCAGCTAGTGCTACCGAGATCGATGAGAAGAAACCAGAGCTAAAGAATTTGCCTCAACACTTAGAGTACGCATACCTTCATGGAGACAAATCCTTTCCCATTATTATCTCATCTGAATTATCCAAAAAAGAGAATGTTTCACTTTTACAAGTATTAGAAAGACGAAAAGGAGCAATTGCTTAGAAAATGTCGGATATCAAGGGAATCAGTCCGTCATACTGTACACACAAGATTTTGATGGAAGATGACTACAAACCGGTCATCTAACCCCAAAGGCGTCTAAATCCGAAGGTCCAAGATGTTGTGAAAAACGAAATTGTGAAACTACTTGATTCAGGGCTAATTTATCCAATTTCAAACAGTTCATGGGTTAGCCCTATTCACGTTGTGCCCAAAAAGGGAGGGATGACTATAGTTTTGAATGATAATAATGAATTAATCCCTTCCCGAACAGTTACCGGATGGAGGGTGTGCATTGATTACCGTAAACTTAATGATGCAACTCGAAAATACTATTTTCCACTTCCTTTAATTGACCAAATGTTAGAACGTTTATGTGGGAATGAATACTACTCTTTTCTTGATGGATTTTTAGGATTTTTCCAAATACCAATCGCTCTGAAGGATCAAGAAAAGACTACCTTCACCTGTCCTTATAGACATTCGCTGTACAACGATAATCGTTGGATTAATGCAATCTGCTAACTATACAATTTATTTTTTTCAAAAAATAAAAAAGAATTCCCCCCATGAACAACAATCTTCCACGACCATGGTGAATACATTCTTAAGTTTTTTCATTGACGACTTCTCGGTGTTTGGTAACACTTTTGACTACTGTCTAGCTAACTTAGATAGAATGCTTGCTAGATGCGAAGAAACCAACATTGTGCTAAATTAGGAAAAATGCCATTTTATGGTAAAAGAAGGTAGTTTTTAGGACATACAATCTCTAGAGCAGGAATAGAAGTTGATAGGAGCAAAATCATGTGATAGGAAATTACCAGTACCAACTAACGTAAAGGGAGTTAGAAGTTTTCTGGGGCATGCTGGGTTTTACCGAAGGTTCATAAAAGACTTCTTTATGATCTCTAAACTAGTGACCCAGCTTTTGATGAAAGACTTATAGTTTGATTTTTCTAATGATTGCAAAAAGGCATTTAACATTTTGAAAGAAAAACTAACCACAACGCCTATCATAATATCTCCCAATTGGAACACCCCCTTTGAATTAATGTGTGACGCTAGTGATTTCGCTGATGGAGCTGTTTTGGGGCAACACATTGATGGAAAATTCAAGCCAATTTATTATGCCAGCAAAACATAGAATAATTGCCAAGAACATTAAACCACGAACCGAAAAGTAACTTCTCACAGTTTTTTTCCTCTTTTGATAAGATTCTCAATATCTTATCTTATCAAAAACATGTGTATACAGCTATCATTTCTGCTTAAAGTATTTGTTCAGCAAAGAAGACGCAAAACCAAGGCTCATTAGGTGGGTTCTACTTCTCCAATGATTTGACATTGAGATTAGAGATAAAACAGGGGCAAAAAATTTGGTTGCAAATCATTTGTTAAGACTTGAGAACCCAGATTTGGGAACCTTCACAGAGGAAAAAATAACTGATAAATTTCTCGACGAGCATCTCATGATATTAAAAGCCAAATTCAACAACAATGAACCATGGTATGCTGATTATGTTTACTATATTGTTGGGGAGATTGTTCCCCCAAATTGGACACCTGAAAAAAAAAAGATTTTTCTCTCAAGTTAAGAATCATTTTTTAGACCAACCATATGCATTCAAGTTGTGCTCGAACAATGTAATGAGGAGATGCGTTGCTGGGAATGAAATCCTTGAAATCTTAGGGCATTGTCATTCTGGACCGACCGAGGGACATCATAGTGCGTCGATTACTAGAAGAAAAGTTTATGAATCTGGATTCTATTGGCCTAGCATCTTTAAAAGATGCTAAAGATTATGTGATAAGGTGCGATGCATGTCAGAGATAAGGAAACATATCATCAAGAAGTGAGATGCCACAAAACAACATTCAGGTATGTGATGTATTTGACGTATGGGGACTAGACTTTATGGGGCCCTTTCCAAACTCAAAGGGAAATAAATATATATTAGTAGCAGTAGATTACGTCTCAAAATGGGTGGAAGCTCAAGCTCTTCCTACAAACGATGCTCGCGTTGTAATTAGGTTTTTAAGGAGGCTATTCGCAAGATTCGGAGTTCCTAAAGCTTTGATTAGTGATCGGGGGACGCATTTTTGTAACTCTCAATTAGAAAAAGCCTTGCAAAAATACGGAGTTACTCATAAGTTATCTACTGCATATCATCCTCAAACCAACGGACAGACTGAAGTGACCAATAGAGCTATAAAACGTATTCTGGAGAGATCGGTTGGGTATAACCCAAAGAATTGGTCAGAAAAGCTTGACGACGCATTATGGGCATTCAGAACTGCCTACAAGACTCCCACTGGATGCACACCTTTCAGATTGGTTTATGGAAAAGCTTGTCACCTACCTGTGGAAATCGAACATAAAGCATATTGGGCATTAAAACAATGTAATATGGATCTCACAGCTGCTGCAAAAAACCGTTTCATGGAACTTAATGAATTAATGAAGCTCAGAGATGAATCATATGAAAACACCTAAATCTACAAAGAACAAATTAAGAGATGGCATGTGTAACACCCCGAAAATGGGTCGCAGCGGAATATGAGTCTGAGAGTGTTACTTCATAGATCAATATCACAAGATATGAGAACGACCTCTAAATGAGTCATTTAAAAATGATACATTGGATTTAATAAACTTGCTTGTTACAAAAGCCCGAAGCTTAAATTGTTCACCCATGAAAATGTAAAGATTTTGATACATAACAAATACTCCAAAATGTAATGCATTTAAATCTCCATGCAAAATGATTCCCAAAATGTTGACCCCCAATGTATCCTTGTTCTTGTACCTTATTGACCTGAGAAAAACATGCTTTAAAACGTCAACATAAAGTTGGTGAATTCACAGGTTTAATAAATGTATAAAGTAGGACCGCAAGATTTCCAAATGTAAGACATGTAACACATACAATATCTCAAAAGTAATTACGAAATGCACTAAGCTCATGACACTGAAGCTACAACATATATGTATGCAAATTAATGCAAATAATGTGCCCGTGTAGATGTTCAACCCGCAACATCCAAATTGTTCCGACATGGTATACATTCGTTGTTTCAGTACATTCGAAACTAGTGAGCGCTACTCACCCGAACGGGGATGTCAATCCCAAATAGATCTATTCATAACATTCGCGCTTACAATCTAGTAATTAACAGTTCATGATTCATGGGCATAGTGGGTTATAGCTACTTAGGCAAACTCGTAATTTGTATAAAAGTGTACTTGCGTCCAATCGTAAAACAATGCATGTTTCTCACCCCAAAGTTGTAAATCATTGTAATAGTATAAAAATGGGGCTATGAACTCACCGTAAATGAATGATTTGATTATCTAAATCAAATATGTAAATCGTCTCGGCAATCCGAATGCAACCTAATTAATTGTAGGTCGTATGAGCATAATGTATTTTATATAAATAAAATATCACATGTTATATAGTTAAACCACCACCTAATAGTTCTTGTTAAACTTTAAAAAGTTGAGATATTAATTAAATCGTACTTTGTTAAATAAAGGTACATGTAATTGTATCCGTAAAGAAAAATATCATTTTTGTTTACTAATGTATTATTTGTTAAAAATATATGATTTAATATTTTTATTGATTATGTATTAATATTATATAATTAATTTAATTGTTTTTATAAAATAATGTATAAAGGTAAAAATAGTGCACAAGGTTTTATAAACCTCGTATCTTTATCGTTTTATCTCCGTTTTACGCGTTTCTTATGTCCACGATTTCGTATTAAGAAAATCTATCAAAATATTATAATTATTATATGGTTAAATACTGTTATGAAAAGTAACAGTATGTGAAAGTTTATAAAAATACTTTTTATAACTTTAATTATTGAAATCGTATTTTAATTGTATCTCGTTCTTTTTAATTCGGTTTTTAGTGATTCTTATGTCCACGTCTTCGTAATTAAAAGATCTATTTAGGAAAATTACTCCCCAACAGTTTACTGTCGTGAACAGTAACATATTTTTATAAATTTACTTTTATAAAAATATTTTTTAACTTAAACTTGTAAATAGCGTATCTCCTTCATTTTAAATCCGTTTGTGAGTTTCTTACATGTTTGGATTCCTCATGAAATTTACTATATTTATAAAATATTCCCCTTAAATTATCAGATCTGAAACAGTGAAGGTTTTTATAAAATAACTTTTATAAAAATACTTTTATACATTTAATTAATGTAAACTTAAAAATGTCATATCTCCTTCGTTATAGTTCGGTTTTTAAAGTTCCTTATATGCTTACGCTCATTGTGATAAGTACTAATTAAATAAAACATAAAATATACATGTTTATACATGAATTCAAACTGTAGGTATGCAAGTTTTACATAATTAGTTTTATACACTTGTTTTATATACTTTTTACTTTATTAAACCATTACAAGTCCTCTAACTTAATAAATAGCATAACTTGATATATCTTAAGTCCTCTATAATATGTCCATGATCTTGTCCATGAGTAAGTGTCCTCAAAATCATTTGTTCATAACTTTTGTAATTAAAACTCTCAACACAAAATAATTCATAAACTAACCATATAAATTATTTAACACTTATATATATAATGTGTACTTACATTTTAAGTGTTATAATAAATTCAAATCTTATATATCTTGTAATATTCCATAAATCATGAAAATAAACTTAGGTGGTGATTAACATAATAACATGTATGTAAAGTAAGTAAATGAATAAATGGAAGGTTTAGGGTTCAAGTAAACCTTAGAGAAGTGTAGGAGAATGAAGAACACAAGATCAAACCCTACTTAACAAACCCATATTAGAAACCCTAATCAAGAAACCCTAGCTTACTTTCTTGAATCCAACCCTTGTAAATAATAACCAATCTTTCAAACCACCTTGCAACACCTTAGATATTATAACTAATGGGCCTTGTATACTTGAAAAATCAAATGTATGAACACTCTAAAAATCTTATGTTGGCCGTGGGTTTTAGAGTAATAAAGGGAGAGAAATTGTTTACTTGCTAAATGGAAAATGGAGAGTGTTTAAGAGTTTCCAGGAGGTCTAATTTATAAGGCAATTATTAGAGAAAACAACTAGCTAATACCATGGTTCAAGAGTAGTTTAGGGTAATAAAGGTACAAGTGCTCTCCTCCTCCCTACGAGGAGGGATGTCCTTAAAGAAAGATATGAGCATGTGCTTATTTGAAAGTGAGATTTGAATTTCCTATGTATTTAGTTAAATAGGATCCGGACACATGCTTATTAAGAGTAGGAAATGAGTTAATTTTTTTTATGTATTGGGTATAAAAGTGGGTATTTGTTTGAGTATAGATGGGTATTGGTGCTTCCGGGTATGCCTAAACGCAATTTATTGCGAAACATAAGCGTTTGACGTAACCAATAAAAATAAAATAGGAAAAGTTATAAATTATACTCTTAATAATTATATAGCACTTGCTTGACGTAAACTTTTATTTGTTTGGTGCCCGTTTACGTTGAACGTTGATTTTTAGTTTACACGATTTAACTATACGATAATAATTAAAAGCGAACGCGTAAAACTCTAAAAATAAATAATGGTAATAATTGAGTCGGGAAATGACCTGAAATAACGGATTGTTACAAATAGTCTACAAAAATATGACATACTAGGGTAATATCCAAAAACACCTCCCTCGTGTTTCTCTTCTTTGTCGTGAGCTTATAAGCTCGAAAATAAGCTAGTCGAGCTTAAAAATAAGCCAAAATAAGCCAACAATCAAAATAAGTTATTTAGCAACAAATGTTTTTCAACCATCATGACCACAATATCAAAACTAACAAAACCTTATACCTCTTTTATGTTGGTTCGAACCTAAACCGAACCCTATATACCATTTGCAAACTTTTTATTTTTGATTTTTTATGATCGGGACGTACAACTAACATCTATGCACCATTAACTATACAAAAGGACAAGTTAAATTTAAGTTTGAAAAACTTACAAAAATGGTATTCAAAATAATTTTTGACGCGAACCGGACAACCCAAACGTTGTTTATATGAATACCCGAACACTAGAATCAACCCGGAAATACTCTAAATCACCACGTTCTTGATCAAAGGTAAAAGATTTATGTGTTTGTGTGTTGTGGAGTTTAGACGAACACACACTAGTGTGTGTGTTTTTTTTGAAATGAAATGAATAAATGAGAATGTTGGTGGAAGGAATATTAGTACTAAGCATGTTTAGATACCTTTGCTAGAAAATAGCCACCTTGTCCCTTTTAGCCTTACATGCCCCATATTAGCATCCAAGGAGGGTTCGGGTCTTTCTTTTCGTGTCGGGATCACTTAAAAACTCATAAAACTTTATCGTAAAATTTTCCCCAAAGTTAATTAGAATTTTTATTCATCTTAAAAATACTTTTCCAACTAGAGTATTTACTTGACATATTTCTATATTAAACCTCCCAAAACTCATTTGGACATTAACGGACGTCTTGGGACTCGTTTTCGGCATTTTTCAAAAATTCACGGGTCAACCACCTGGAACATCCGTAACATAATAATACCGTTAAAAAGAGACTATTATACACAATAAACCATAAAACACTTCACATCTCATAATTTCACCACCGTCAACACGGTACAAATCCTGAATAAACTGACGAACGTCAAATAGTTAAAGGACTAAATTAGAATATTCAAAACACAAATAGGACAAGGGTCTCATTCCACCCCCCTTAAAAGAATTTCGTCCCCGAAATTCAACTACTATAAGCACTAAACAAATGCAGGTACTTAAGCTTCATCTGATCTTCACGCTCCCACGTGAATTCAGGACCACATTTCGAATCCCACCGAACCTTGACGATGGTAATTCTACTACGCTTCAGCTTCTTGAACTCTCTCTCTAAAATTTCCACAGGCTCTTCCACAAAATTCAACTTAGAATCAACTTGGATCTCATCCAAAGGTACTTGTAGTGTTGGATCTGTCAAACACTTCTTAAGGTTCGACACGTGGAACGTGTCATGAACACCATTCAATTCCTCCGGTAACCTAAGTCTATAGGCGACTGGACTGATCCGATCAGTGATCTCAAATGGTCCGACAAACCTAGGTGCTAACTTTCCTTTCTTCCTAAAGAGCACCACACCTTTCCAAGGCGACACTTTAAGCAAGACATAATCACCCACACTAAACTCTAGAGGCTTCCTCCTCTTATCGGCATAACTTTTCTGACGATCTCGCGTAGCCTTAAGTCTATCCTTAATCTGCGAGATCTTCTTAGTGGTCTCCTGCACTAACTCAGGTCCTATCAATTGACCTTCTCTAACCTTTGCCCACATAATCGGCGAACGATACTTTCTACCGTACAAAGCCTCAAATGGCGCACATCTCACACTAGAATGATAACTATTGTTATATGAAAACTCAACCAAGGGAAGATGAACATCCCAACTTCCCCCGAAGTCTAGGACGCATGCCCTTAGCATGTATTCTAAGGTTTGGATTGTACACTCACTCTGACCGTCGGTTTGAGGGTGGTAAGTTGTACTCATGTCTAAACAGGTTCCTAATGCCTCCTGTATTGACTGCTAAAATCTTGATGTGAAACGACTATCACGATCAGATATGATCGAGATCGGCACACCATGACTCGCTACGATCTCATTTAGATACAATCTAGCCAAACTTTCCATCTTAAAATCCTCACGTATAGGTAGAAAATGAGCAGACTTAGTCAATCGGTCCGCAATGACCCAGATTGTGTCATGTCCACTACTAGTCCTAGGCAACTTAGTCACAAAATCTGTAGCTATCCTTTCCCATCTCCAATCGGGAATCTCAGGTTGCTGCAGTAAGCCAGATGGCCTTTGATACTCAGCCTTAACCTTCAAACAAGTCAAACACTTACTCACATACACAACTATGTCCTTTTTCATACCCGTCCACCAATACCTATCTCTAAGTTCATAATACATCTTATCAGCTCTTGGATGTACAAAGTACTTCAATTTATAGGCTTCGTCCATTATCAGGGTTCTCACATCACCCTTCAAAGGAACCCATATTCGGTCCAGGTAATACAATGCTCCGTCACTCCTAAGTTCAATCATTTCATCTATTCCTTTCTGCAATCCTGCAGACTCATCAGACGCCTCCTTTTGAGCCGCTAGTATCTTATCCTTGATACTCGACCGAAGGGTCATATTCATAGCTTTAACTCTCTTAGGTTTCACTTTCTCCTTCCTACTCAGTGCATCAGCTACTACATTCGCCTTACCAAGATGGTAGCAAATTTCACAGTCATAATCACTAAAAAGATCTATCCAGCGACGTTGTCGCATATTCAACTCTTTCTGACTAAAGATATGATGGAGACTCTTATGATCCGTATATATAGCACTCTTTGTCCCATGCAAATAATGTCTCCAAATCTTTACTGCAAACACAACGGCACCTAGTTCCAAATCATGGGTGGTATAATTCTTTTCATGAATTTTCACCTGCCTAGACGCATAGGTTATTACCTTACCTCTCTGCATCAATACACAACCTAGTGCTAACCCGTCACAATATACCACAAAATCTTCAGGTCCATCGGGGAGAGCTAGAACAGGTGCATTACACAGCTTATCCTTCAAAGTTTGAAATGCATTCTCATGTTCCTCACCCCAATTATAGGTCTTACTTTTCTGGGTCAAAACAGTAAGCGGCTTAGCTATCTAAGAAAAGTCTTCAATGAATCTACGATAATACCCTGCCAATCCTAAGAATGAACGAACTTCAGACGGAGTTCTAGGGGCTTTCCAATTCTTAACGGCTTCAATCTTACTAGGGTCTACATGAATCCCATCTACATTATCACATGCCCAAGAAACTGTACTTCTTGTAACCAGAATTTTCACTTAAAAAACTTTTCATACAGTCTCTCCTTCTTGAGCATTTCCAATACCAATCTTAAATGCTTCTCATGCTCCTCCCGAGTCTTAGAGTAAATCAAGATATCATCAATAAACACTATCACAAACTTGTCTAGATATGGCCTACACACTCGGTTCATTAAATCCATAAATACCGCTGGTGCGTTCGTCAAACCAAAGGGTATTACTGTGAAATCGAAATATCCATAACGAGTCCTAAACGCAGTCTTTGGGATGTCATCCTCATGCACTCCAGCTTATGGTATCCGGACCTAAGGTCTATCTTAGAGAGGTACTAAGATCATTGCAACTGATCAAATAGGTTGTCTATCCTAGGGAGCGGATAACGATTCTTGATGGTCAACTTATTCAACTCTCTATAATCAATACACATTCTAAAGGATCCATCCTTTTTCTTAACAAACACTACCGGTGCTCCCCAAGGTGATGAGCTTGGTCGAATGAAACCTTTGTCTTGGAGTTTCTTGAGTTGACTCGAAAACTCCTCCAATTCAGAAGGTGATAAACGGTAGGGAGACTTTGCAACCGACATTGCTCCAAGGATTAACTTAATCCGAAACTCGATTTCCTGTACCGACGACAATCCAGATAGATCATCCGAAAATACCTCCGGAAAATATCGCACTGCCACGATCTCTTCTTGTTCCTTCTCTTTAGCCCTAGCACTCATCAACTGTCTCATATTTTCTTCTGGTTTTTCTCCTAACACTCTAAGAACCTTGCCATCTAGTAGTGGTATTCTAACTACTTTCTCATAACAAATTATCTCAGCCTTATGGTCAAACAACTAATCCATTCCTATGATCACATCAAAGCTCCCACTTCCAAAGGTTATCAATTAATATCAAACACATGACCTTCTATTTCTAATTTGCACCCCCTAATAACTTTATCAATCTCTACTAGCTGCCGCTAGATATCTCAATCTCATAACTGAAACCTAAATCACTGGGCTCTATGCCTAACAGAGGTATAAAAGTAGTAGAAACAAAGCTATAGTCAGCACCAGAGTCAAATAAGGTAGTGGCGTAATGATCGTTTAGAGTAAACGTACTCGCCACGATGTTCGGGTCCTGGCGAGCCTCCTCTGCTCCCAACATGAATGCCCTTCCTCTTGCCTGGTTCCATTGGTTCCCACGACCCTAACCCCCATTGATGGCTAAAGCTTGGTTTGTACGGTTCCCTCCCGGTCCTTGTGCTCGATTCATCCTAGGACAAGCTGACCTGACATCGTCGGTACTACCACACTCGTAACATGCCCTAGCAGTTGGGTTTCTAGCATTGACAGGATTCACATTCCTAGGTACGTCTCTACAATCCTTGGCAAAATGTCATGGGCGGTTACAGTTAAAGCAAGCGCGACAAGGTGTCTCAGGTAAATGGTGATAGTTACAGGTGGTACACTTGGGTGTCGTGCCTGTGTACTCTTTCCTAATAGGGTTTGCAGTTGTAGCAAAGGCATTTCCTGTCCTAGTCCTTTTGTTGTCGTCTCCCACATTCCTATCCCTACTAGGTTCTCCCCTATTTCCTCTCTTCTCGGGGTTCTTTTTGATGGATCTATTCCTAAGGGCTTCATCATTTAATATGCCAGATATCTGCATGACCTTTTGGATTGTCTTTGGCTTCGTTGCTGCCACCATGCCTTAAATTTGTAGAGCAAGGCCATACACATACCTTTCACCCCTCTTACCTTCCAAAGTTACTAAGTGAGGCACTAACCTAGCCAACTCATGAAACCTATCAGTATACGCAGCATGGCCATCCCCGACCATGACGTGATTCCACAGCTTAGTTTCTAACTTTTGCAACTCATTACTCAGGCAAAATTCCTCTCTAGTCAAAGTCTTAAAGTCTTCCCAAGACATACCTACAGCGGCTTCTCGACCCCGTGTATGGATTTGAGAGTTCCACCACATGAGAGCCTTGCCAACAAATGAACCAGCAGTGTACTTCACTTTTTGACTATCCCTACACCCACTCATATCCTGAACTGATTTCATTTTCTCAATCCAACGTGTATAAACTATGGCACCTCCCTTACCATCATACTCTTTTAGGTTACAAGCTAAGAACTCCTTATAGGTACAACCCCTACGGTCGTTGTTCTCCAAAACATTCCCAACATCACCCCGGATGTTGTCATTGACAGCATCGCCATTTTGATTCCTACCATTCCCTTTGCCTCCACCTTGGCCGCCTACTTAGGCTACAATAGTGGGAAGTAAATTCTGCAACTGCTGTGCAATGATGGTGGAGAAGTCAGGGACTCCGCCAACACCATCATTTACCTCACTACCCTGACCACCTACTTGGCCACCTTGACCCTCATTCCTACCATCACCCTGATTACCAGATCGACCTCTAGTCCTACCACCACCTCTACCAGCTCGTCCACCCGTTCCCCTTCCTCGTGATGCGGCAGCAGGCCGACCAGCACTTCGGGTTGTCATCCTTGGCGGTATTATCTATACGAGAGAGAACACGGGCAATGTTAGGTAGGTGAAATGGTCAACACGTATAGGATAACTTAATATACTATATCACGCATCATACGATCCTAAGGTGTCAATCACCAGTTTGTGTGGACGATAATACTAAATATACGTGAGTCATGATACGTTTATAACTACGTTGGCCACCGTATTTATACCCGTATCCTTTCGCAGTCGTACTCAGTATTAGGCTCACACATTTTAATGAATTACTTAACTAGTACCATATACCATGAAACACATAAGCATGTAGAAGCGGAACATGCACATAGATCTTATGACGCAACTATATGCAGGTTCCTAGATTATAGTCTAGACCAAACAACCTAGTTCTCTATAACATTGGCTCTGATAACCATTTCTATCATACCTCGTCAGTGGCAGAAACACGGGAATGCAACAAAATTATCAATCAACACAAGATACAAAATAGAGAAAACTAAAAGGCATTAATTGAAAAGTGCCATGATGACCATCAACCTCAATACCACCTTGAGTCATGTCCTATCCATGAATACGACACATAGTCGCCAATTATTATAACCAAAAGCCCACATAGGGGTCCATACAATCTTAACTCCAATCCTCAAGAAAAGAAATTCATAACATACATCAAAAGCAAGACTTCTCAAACAAGACTTCTATGAGATTCTCTAAGTCTGCTACAAGCACCACAAACTTATCGATCATTAACTTCACCTGAAAATGATACTCGAAAATGTCAACAATAACGTTGGTGAGCTCGTAGGTCTGACCTTAAACCCAGTTGCTATGCCAATCATTTAAACAGTTGGATAATTTGAGCTATATAACAGTGAATATATGCAATCAATCACGAACCCATGACTTAGCAACCATGCTAATCATGTACCAAGACCTAGCATCCTTGCTAGTCTTATCATAGTGTGTCCCACCGCTCTTAGGGTCGCAACCCCGAATGACTTACAGCACCTAAAGCCTACCAGCTAGAGCTATATTTAGGGCGAAGAACCACACAGATACTGGGGTAGGCGTACCCCGCCGATCTAATGATCATACAAAATTAGGGTAGGCGTACCCAGCCGATCCAAATAACCACGTAACACATAATATTCACATAGCAGTCATAAGCACATAACATTGTCCCAAAAACAAAACCACATTTCGCACAGTTCAGAAAACAGTTCAAAACACATTTGAGTATCATTTTCCCCCAACGGAAAAGATTTAAAAAGTGAGGCTACGAGAACTCACCTCAAGCAACTGTCTCCAATAGCAAACTCAAATCACAAGCAAATGCAATGACGTCCACACATGACCTAGTCCAGTTAATGTCCCATTTTAAATCATTTATTACCAAAACCGTTTTCAGGTATGATGCATAGAGATTAGATGCTTGTTGTACGGTTATCTTAAAAGTTTTAGTGGTGTGATGGTTGACGACCTAATTCTTCAAATGATACTATATCTCAATTCATATCTTAGTATAATATACTTATACTATTTAAGCTAAATAAATAAGTAATATATGTAAATATTTATAATAAATAATTATAAATATATTTCGATAAGTCCATTCGGCACGCTTAGTTACCATAAATATACTATTTACACTATACACAATGAAACGTGTATTCATGTTAAATATTTTGAGATGTTTCGGAAAAATATACTTTTTCGTCTTTAGTCGACTTATTAATATGATAAAATAATAATATTTTATTATTATTTTCAAAATTACTTTTTAAGTAAAAATTCTAAGTATAGACTTTTTACGAAATTTCGACATGACCCGTACGTTTATACAACGTTTCCAAGGTTTTTAAACCTTACTTTCAAACACTTTTCACAATTTAACCACTTTTCGACAAAACCTCAAAATCGTATCTCGCCACGTTTTCCAAGTCATATTTCCTCAAAATGACCTTTAAATGCGTTTCATATTCACATTTCAATTTTCTAAAGTTCGCCAAAATCCTTAAAAGGATTATTTAACGCTTATTTGGCTTTATTGGGCTTTAAGGCCCAATAAGGATCCATTAATATATATATTGTTTTGGGCCCAATATAAAGCCCATTAGCGAAAATAAGTCCAAACCATGAGTAAAAAAGTAACCCGGACCACAATAAACCCTAAATAAGCCACGGCTCACTAAGGGCTTATTGGGCCGTGAGCTTACAAGCTCCAAAATAAGTCCTCTAAGCTTAAAATAAGCTAATAAGCTACGTATCGAATTTGGTTATAACTATAAGCTAAAATAATAGTCCACAAAAATATGACATACTAGGGTAATATCCAAAAACACCTCCCTCGTGTTTCTCTTCTATGCCATGAGCTTATAAGCTCGAAAATAAGCTATTCGAGCTTAAAAAAGCCAAAATAAGCTAACAATCAAAATAAGCTATTTAGCAACAAATGTTTTTCAACCATCACGACCATAATATCAAAACTAACAAAACCCTATACCTCTTTTATGTTGGTTCGAACCCAAACCGAACCCTATTTACCATTTGCAAACTTTTTATTTTTTATTTTTAACGACCGGGTCGTACAACTAACATCTATGTACCATTAACTATACAAAAGGACAAGTTAAATTTAAATTTGAAAAACTTACAAAAATGGTCTTCAAAATAAATTTTGACGCGAACCGGACAACCCAAACGTTGTTTAAATGAATACCCGAACACTAGAATCAACCCGAAAATACTCTAAATCACCACGTTCTTGATCAAAGTTGAAATATTTATGTGTTGGTATGTTGCGGAGTTTGGACGAACACACACTAATATGTGTTTTTTTTAAAATGAAATAAATGAATGAGAATGTTGGTGGAAGGAATATTAGTACTAAGCATGTTTAGACACCTTTGCTAGAAAATAGCCACCTTGTCCCCTTTAGCCTTACACGCCCTATATTGGCATCCAAGGAGGGTTCGGGTCTTTCTTTTCGTGTCGGGATCACTTAGAAACTCATAAAACTTGATCGTAAAATTTTCCCCAAAGTTAATTAGCAGTTTTATTCATCTTAAAAATACTTTTCCAATAACTTAAAGCATTTACTTGACATATTTCTATATTAAACCTCCCAAAAGTCATTTGGACATTAACGGACATGTCGGGACTTATTTTCGGCATTTTTCAAAAATTCATGGGTCAACCACCCGGAACATCCATAACTTAATAATACCCTCAAAAAGAGACTATTATATACAATAAACCATAAAACACTTCATATCTCATAATTTCACCACCGTCAACATGGTACAAATTCTGAATAAACTGACGAACGTCAAATAGTCAAAGGACTAAATTAGAATATTCAAAACACAAATAGGACAAGGGTCACACGAGTGGATTTGGAATGCGTTACAGCTTTGGATAGTTTCCGTTGAGTCTCTATGCATAGATGGCCAGTAATATCCCAATGTTGTTATTTTAGCTACAAGTGATCTTGGTCCAGCGCGTAGCCCACAGGCTCCTCCGTGGATTTCTCTGATCACTTTCTTTGCCTGCCTGGGACCTACGCATCTTAGCCAAGGGGTGAGAAAAGACCGTTTGTAAAGGATTCCATCGATCATTCGGTAATTCAGAGCCTTTACTCTGACTTTTCTTGCCAACTTCTTATTTGCTGGTAAAATTCCACTAACGAGGTATTCTATGATTGAAGTCATCCAACTGTTTTATTCTTCTACGGTTGCTTCTACTACTTGCTTTTCATGAATTGATTTCTTTGTTAATTTTTCCACTAACACTTTTTTTGTCAAGTGTTCGAAAGTTAGCGATGCAAGTTTGCTTAGCGCATCAGCCATCTTATTTTAATTTCTTCTTATATATTGAACTTCCAAGTGTTAAAAATCCTTTAGTAGGTCTTTAGTTATTTGTAGGTATTGCTTAATGTGGTCGTGTTTTGCTTCGTATGATCTGTTAACTTGGTAGGCTACGAGCTGTGAAACTATGAAGATTGCGATTTCTTCTATCTTCATTTCTTTTGCAATGCAGAGTCCGGCTATAACGGCTTCGTATTCAACTTCATTGTTATTTGATGTGAACTCGAACTTCAAAGCGTATGTGAATTCCATGCCTTCGGGGCTTACTACCATCAAGCCAGCCCCGGATCCATCACCGCTTGATGCTCCGTCTGTATATAGCTTTCATCTTATAGTTTGCTCGATCTGTTGTTTCTCTTTAAAGTCTGTTTCCTCGTCTTCTTCTTTGGTTTCTGCCAGGAAGTCTGCAAGGATTTGGGCTTTGACTGCGTTTCTAGGCTTGAACTCGATTTTGTGTTCTACCAGCTCTATGGCCCATCTGGCTACCCTCCTTGATTTTTTAGGTTTTGACAACAGGAGTCTTATTGGTTTGTTTGTCAGGAAAGTTATGTTGTGTGCTTGAAAGTATCTTTTTAGTCTTCTTGCAGCATGAATTAAGGCCAACACTAGCTTTTCCATAACTGGGTAGTTGAGTTCGGCCCCTTGCAGTACTCTTCTTACAAAATATATGGGTCTCTGATCCTTTCCTCTTTCTGCCATCAAGACTGCACTTATACACTCCTTTGAGGCTGCTAAATAAACGATCAAATTTTCTCCTGCTTTAGGTGCCACAAGGGTGGGAAGCTTCTCTATGTATCTTTTCATTTCTTCAAAGGCTTTGTCTGCTTCTCTTATCCATGTAAAGTCTTTCTTATCGAGACAACCCTTTAACATTTTGAAGAAGGGAAAATATTTTTCTGCACTTTTAGATAGGAACCTGTTGAGGGCTGTGAGTTTTCTGTTGAGGCTCTGCACTTCTTTGATGGTTTTTGGCCTTTTTAGACTTGTCAAGGCCTAGATTTTTGTCGGATTGGCTTTAATGCCTTGTTTTGACACTAAGTGCCCTAGGAATTAGCCTTCTTCCATCCCAAAAGAGCACTTCTTTGGGTTGAATTTCATGTTTATCTTTCGGAGCCTTTCAAAGGTTTCACGTACGTCTGCCATCATGTCCATTTCATTCATGCTCTTTATTACCATGTCGTCTACGTAGGCTTCCATGTTTCTCCCAATCTGGCTCTCGAAGACTTTATCTACTAACCTTTGGTGGCTCCTACAGTTTTTAGTCCGAAAGGCATCTTTTGATAGCAGTACACCCCCTGTGTGGCATAAAAAGCTGTCTTGTGCTCGTCCTATTTTGCCATTTATATTTGGTGATAACCTTTGTATGCGTCTAAAAAACACTTAAGTTTAAAGTTGAAAAGCGAGTCTACTTTCCATTCTATCTCTGGTAGTGAGTATCAATCTTTTGGGCAGGCTTTATTTATATCAGTAAAGTCAACGCACATTCTCCAGGCTCCCTTCGTCTTTTTTACCATTACAGTGTTGGCTACCCACGTTTGGTACCTTGCCTCTTCTAAGATTCATGCTTTCCTTAGTTCTTCCACTTCCTTTGACGCAGCTGCGGCCCATTCCGGGGCCATCCTCCTTTTCTTTTATTGTGTTGATCCCAATCCTTGATCGATTCCTTAGCTTGACTAAGGTTAAATTACCTTGGATAAATCCAAAATAACTTGTTGTAGAAACTTTGTATGTATACTAATGTATGCGGAATCTACAGCTTAATATCTAGAAGTATAATGAATAGAACAGTAATTGTGAATGAACAAAGATATAACCAAACGCTCCAATATTATTAGATCAATAATACGAGTACTCTTCACTAGTACTAGGGTTTACAACCTTGAAGCTTTTCTAAATCGACTTGACAACTATGAAAACTTGTATCTCAACTAATGCCCTAGAGCCTCCTTTTATAGACTAAGGAGTCCTAATCTGCTTACAACATATACTAAAGACAAACTTAAACTTATAGAATATTCTGATACAATCTATTCTAGAATTATCATCTAATCTTCATCTCCAAGTAATCCTTATCTCTTTACTCGTCTTTATCTTCTAACAGTAGCAATTCTTCTAACAGTTGTAATCCAGCAGCATAAAGTTTTTGTACCAGCAGCACTAATAAACATAAGCAGTAGTAACATTAGTACTAGCAGTACTAATATATACTAACAGTACTAACTTATACTAACAGTAGTAACTAGCAGTAGTAACTTTATACTACCAGTACTAACTACTTAGCATAATTTTCATTAGTATCACCAACAGTACTAAGTTATGCTTGACAGCACTAATGTATACCTGAGCAGCAGTAACTCTAAGAATCATCTTGAAGTCTTTAAGTCCCAACAATCCTCCCCTAAACTTGATGTTCATCATATGAATCTTCAAGTTTCTTTATTAAAAGTCTTCATCACTTATCAGGAAGATGCATTCAAACTTTTTATTGACCCTTTTGTTGCTTTACCATTAGCTTAAGTAATTGATAGCACATCTCATTCCAATAATCAGCTTGAAGTTTCTTGTTTAGCATATTTGTGATTGTTATTGGTGTGAGGGGATATCTCTTTTCAACTAACATAAAGATGTGCACATTTCCAAACCTTACAAAGTGCACTCCACATGAATCAAACAACTTCCAAATAGTCACTTTGTATCCTTGTAGATTTCTCCATACATCACTCTTTATGTCTGGTTCAAACATGACTTTTAAATCACCCCACAACACTCTTTCATGTTCATCTTCAGGCCTTGTATCACCATGCTTTGTTTTGACCAACTTCCAAAGAGTCTCCAAGTCTTCTCTGTCAATACCCTAAAGCATCCTAATCATAGAAGAATATCTCTTGGAACTTCCATCAGCTCTTATCAATTGATAATGTCCTATTATTCCTTCTTTAATAAGCTTGTATTCAACAATCATTGGTGGTTTGGTAGCAAGTGGAATAGCATCAATTGCTATATCATCATCTTTGACTATCACTATATGCATTTTCAGCTCAGCTTCTATATCTACTTCAACTTCTTCATTCTCATCAGTCTTTTGCTTCTTAGACTCATTAGATTCTAGTTTATCTCCTGCTCTCTTTGCACTACTATCTTGTGCAATTTTTGTCTTCTTAAAACTGCTTTCATCCTTCTTTCCACTTATTTCTTAAGCTTCTGAATTCATAGCCACAAAAGAATTTACTCTTTGTCAAATAGCTTTTGGATTTCATCATAGCTTCTGCCCTTTAGCTGATTGTGTTTATATCCACCCATATGCTTAAGATAGATAGACATTTGATTTCTCTTTTGTGCCTTGGTAGGAGGTCTATTTCTCCTTTCTTGTGCTCTTAATGCAGCAAAATGTTTTCTCCTCTTCTCCATGAATTCCATAAATAGTTTTGCCTTCTCCTCATCTGTCAACTCCTCTTGCTTTCTTATTTAGAGTCTCTCAGCTAGCAATCTATCAGCCTCCATCATAGCTTGTGTATTTTCCCATGATTCAATCAAAGCTATGTTGGCTTCTTCTTCCTTTTTTCTTGCCATCTTATCTTCTTCTATAAGTTCAGCTTGCAACTAAGCTTCAAGATTTCTTGCCATTTCGTCACCAAGAGCAACTTGATCTTTCCTTTTCAAAGGTACTTCAGGCTCAATCATTATTGATTTGCCTTTGTCCTTAGTCTTTGAAGGTTGTGATGCTTGTGGAGATGATGTTGTTGTTCTGAATTCACTTGGCTCTTGAACTACAACCCCTCTAGCCTTGGGTCTTGTAGTTGTTGTTGTAGCACCAGTAGTAACAGCTTTAGGTTTAGCTTCTTTGATTTCAATAAGAGTTTGAGCCAAAGTTAATTCATCAATAACTGTTGTTGGAGCACTGGTAGGAGTAATTTCATCAATCTTGGCAGCAGTAACTCCTTCATCAGCAGTAGTAACTGGAATTGTAGGGGCAACACTATCTTCAACACCAGTACTAACCTCTCTTTCATCAATTTTTGCACTTTTCTCTTGTTTCTCACCAACTGCCATATCCACAATCACCTCATCACCATGAAGATCATATGTATCAAACATTTATGCATCATCTAACCTCCTTTAGGTTTCATTAACAATTTTTATCCTCCCATGTTTGGATGCATCTTCCTGAGCACCCAAAACTCTCTTTATCCTTAAAGGATTCAACCCTACTAGATTCACTAACTTTCCTTAATCTTTTTAACCATGTAGTTCTTGATTTCTTTTTCCTTTCCAACTTTTGAACCCTTTTCTTTAAACCAGCAATCTCCTTTGCTTGAGCATCCTTTGCCTTATCCAAATCAAGAACCTGTTTTTGTAAGTTGGTACACAAAATCATCAATTCTGTTAGTTGCATTCTATCCTCACCACTAAGAAGTGAATCATTGGAAGGTATAGGAACACTGTCATCATGATGTGTCTCATCTTGAGGAACTTCAGTTTCCTTCCTCTGTCTCCTCCTAGACTGCTTCTTCTGAGGTCTAGAAGATAATGGTTGAGTAGTAATGGGTGTTTGTTAAGAATCAGAAGGAATGCCTGAATCTACACCCTCATCTTGAGTAGCTTGAACCATCATTGTTGCAAACAGGGGTGTTACTCTTCTAGAAAAGTCCTTTCCTTCTCTCTTTATATTGGTAAAGATTTTCTTTGTGTCTGAGGGGTTAACATAAATCTTTTTATGATGTGACATATCCCCAAGCTGTTAATTGATAAACACTTGTACAAAACGTAGATACATTAAAAATTTGACCCCTCCCTCTAAGTGCTTTACCATAGCATCAAAGATGTACTTGGACATATTAAATTTTTGGTTTGTGGCCAAGCATATGATTGCAGAGGCCATTGTGCTACTGAATTCGTTCCATGCAGTGGACTTGGCACTAAGGCATTTTGTAATAGTATGAATTAAGAACTTCCATTGTGGAGAAAAGAAAGCTTTATAAAATGTAAGCCTTTGAGAAGGTTTTTCATACCCCATCCTTGCCAGTTCTTCAAAGATAGTAGCAGTCGGCAAACAATCAATACCACCAGCATCTTCTAAGTAAAGATCACTTCTAATGCTTGACTCCTTGATGATCACCCTCTTTATATCAACTAGGGCTTGTAACTGACGTTCACCATTGATAGTGTTTACCTTTGCTGTTGCCCAAAACTGTTCAATGCAAGATGTGTAGATGGTAGGATTGACAGTTAAAGCATAATGAATTTGGTTAACATTTAGAAAATCGATAATTTCATGAAACCCATCACTTTCAGCAGGTTTTTCTAAGAATGCGACCATATTGTGAGTATTAGAAAAAGTTAGGGTTGACATTGTTTTGTGATTAGATGATTAAAGATGAAATTGAGTTAGGGTTTACGTTTAGAGAGTGTTTAAATGACTGAAATCGAATAATGAATCAAATGAAACCTTGAATCAAAGTATTTATAAAATCACCCTCAGCAGCAGTAACTTGAACTGGCAGCACTAAATAATGCCTAACAGCATTAACTCAAACTGACAGCAGTAACTCAACAGCATCAACATAAGCTTAGCATCACTAAGATATACCAGCAGTAGAAATTTTATGCTTAGCAGCATTAAGTTATATTACCAGTATTAACCTAAGGCTAATAACAGTAAGTTTGAGCTACCAGCATTAATCTTTAATTTCATTCCAAAAAGGACTTCTATCATCAATTAATCTTCTCACAAGCTCTCTTTCTGTTTTTATGCTCACAATATCTCTTAATTCTTTTTGCTCACAAAATCACTCTTTTCTGTTTTTATTCACACATCTCTCTTTCTGTTTTTCAACTCATAATTTCTCTCTTTTCTTTTCCTCACTATTTCACACAGTTTTGTACAATTTACCATCAATTCTAATGCTTTCATACTGTCCTCCCCACTTCCAAGTGTGTAACCTCTTGAGAGAGGTGGATCATTAGACTATGTAGATGTAGTCTCAAACCTAGTTTGAGCATCTACACCCCCCAATATGGTATCTTGGCACCTGGTACCACTACCTGAACCAATTCCCTAAGGAATTGATCCATTAAGTGTTGCCATGGATTAGGTCTTATTGATGTTACCACTTTCCTGCTCTACTTCTAAGCTAGAAGCAGTAGTGGCAGCCCTTTCCATTCTGTCACCCAACTCCTTATGGACAGCCTCGTCACCAACCTTTTTCAGGGGGACCACCGACCGAGGTTATAACACCCCGTGTTTTAGGGTTATTGACATCGTCAATAAATCCGCAATGTATCTTTTAGTATTGTACGAGTTTGTTTAAAATCGTAAACGTTAAGTTAAATCGCGTACGCCAAAAATTATCGTTCAATATAAACGGACATCAAATAATTAAATGTTCACATCAAGCAAGTATTAAGTAATTATTTTGAGGATTATTATTAACTTTGTTCATTTTATTTTTATTGGTTGCGTAAATTGATTTCGTTTCGCAATAAAATGCGTTTAGGCACTCTCGGAACCACCAAAACTTTTCTACGCTTCAGCAAATACCCACATTTATACCCAATACTCAAATTTTACAAAAATCATCACTTATATCTTCTTATGGCGGATATGGACAAAGGATACAAGAAAAATCTAATAAAGGAACAATTTCCTAGTTTTTCATGGGATAAATAACTATTAGGACCTATAATCATTTCTTCTAAAACTTTGACCAAAGGACTATGACCATGACCTTCCTTAAGACCCTCTTGTGCTTCCTTGATAGTCATAACATGTGCATTACTTATACATTGCCATGAGTTAAGAAAAACATAGCAAAAAATACTTAAACAAGAACGATATTGTTTCTCCTTTTCTCTTGCTAGGCTACGGATTGTGTATTTTCTATTTAAATCTATTTAATTATAACAAGCAACAAACACCCCTTATAAATAATCTATACTCAAAATCTTCTAGAACCCATACACACCGTACTACACATCCATCCTAGTTATTCTAAGGTATTTTGCCTAAGCATTGGCTAGCATGTTCAAGTATTATTCTAGTGAAAGGAAGGCTGGGTTTTCACTTGGAATGGATAAGGTTTATTTAGATAAATCCTAGGGTTTTCTTTGGTGCAAGCTTTGGTTTTTTATCTAAACAAGGGTTTAGATTAAATTGATCATCATCATCAGTACAAATAGTTCATCTAGAAAACCCTTTTTGTTCTTGCAATATTCATTTTATGATATGTTTAGTTCTATTGTTGCTTGACTAACCATGTAGTTTTTAACATGTAAATAGAGTTTTTTACTTGTAATGATTTTTTTTGCACACTATTAATTATATGTTGAGATATTGCTAATTTCATGTTTAAAAGGGATGAGAAAGTATTGTACGATATTAAGTTGGTTGTATAAATGATTAACAGTATAAAAGTAGTAAGTTAAAAGCTAAGGTTAAATGGATTTCAACAAGGTTACTTCAAGATTTCTGTCCAAAATTCGTATGTATAACATATTATTATTTGTTTTTATAAGTAGTTTGATCACGACGTTCCGAAAAAGGTAAGAAACTTGTCAATAGGATTTATAACGAAAAGGTTTGAGCGAAACGGGTATATATTGACGGCTATAAAAATCCGCATTAGTTAAGTTAGTGGTTTTGTTCGGATTTTAGATGGTATTTGCTGGCACTTTCGAGTCCGTTTCGACCTTCGGCCGACACGAAACATGAAAGTCGTTCGGCAAGGTTGTTTTACTTCCTCGCGGGTTCTTAAGTCTACAACGAGTGATAACGGGTTTCGTAAGGCGGAGGCAAATCTGGCTTTTTGTGTAATTAATACACTGCATCAGATCTGATGCGCAGTTCTTTTCGCCCATTACGGTCGAGTTTTCGGTGTCTCGGACAGAACTGAGGAAATTGGTTCAAATTATCGTTTTCGGTAAATTCTCTTTAGAACCCGTGTCATGAAAATGTGATTTAGTGGGGCGTATAGTCGGGTTCAACTTTTTGATTACTAGTTTATAGTTTTTTTTATTTCTATGTCTTTATTAGTCGACTTAGTATTTTTATACTATCCAATAGTTTTTTCTTTTCTTTTTTGTTTTTAGTTTTTTATCTTATTCCTTTTAGTTTTTTTTTTGACTATTTTCTAGAAATAAAATTTAATTAGTTGATTCTAGTTGAATCGTTTTTTCTTGTATTCTCCTGTATTTTTCTTATTGTTTTACCCTTTTTTTTAACTATTTTAGTACATTATTTAGTATATTCTTTTTTATTACTTCGTTTTTTCTTTTATTTTTTTCTTCTAGTTTTTCTTTTCGTTAGTTCTTACTTCTAAATTCGTACTAGTTCGTATTGATTTTTTTTTACTATTTTCTTTCGTACATTTTTTTTACTTTCCTTATACGAGCTTTGTATTCCTTTTTTATTTTCTTTTTCCTTAGCGTCTAGATCTTAGCTTTTCATTTTAATGTTCTCATTTCAATTTTTATTGTCATATTTTTACTTTTTTTTCTCGTTTCTTTTATCTTTTACTTCAAATTCTCGTCCTTCTTTTGCACTGATTCTCTTATTTTTTTACTTTCCTTATTTTTACGTTCTAGTTTAGTGTCGGTTTAGGTTCTTAGTGTTTACAAATCTTCTTACTTTAGTTATTGGTGCCTTCTGACTTTAGAAAATAAACTATAACTACCAGGAGTAACTATAACTACCAGGAGTAACTACAACACTACCAGTAGAAGTAGTAAACTTTATTCCTACCAGGTATAACTATAATTACATTTATTCAGTATTTATACATATTTTACAATTATAATTGTTTTCACTCAAACAAATTAGCATGGTGATTAGCTAAATAGACTTATGCATGGTAGAGATTACTCAATGTGATTAGTACTTATACGACCTTAAATTAAATAGGTTGCATATGACGATCTGACCTCCCCTGGGTATCATCAACTAAAGAAACATCAGCATCCTTATCAATGTCTTCAATACTCCTCCCCTGTTTGGATGCATCTTCATGATCACCCAAACTATCTTTATCCTCAGAGGATTCAACTCTTCTAGACATACCAACTTTCCTTAGTCTTTTTAATCCTGTAGTTCTTGATTTCTTTTTCCTTTCCAACTTCTGGACCCTCTTCTTTAAATCAGCAATCTCCTTTGCTTGAGCATCCTTTGCCTTCTCTAAATCAAGAACCTGTTTTTGCAAGTTAGTACATAAAATCATCAATTCAGATAGTTGCATGCTATCCTCACCACTGAGAGGTGGATCATTAGAAGGTGTAGGAACACTGTCATCTTGTTGTGTCTCCTCTTGAGTAACTGCAGTGTCCTTCCTCTGTTTCCTCCTGGACTGTTTCTTCTGAGATCTAGAGGATGATGGTTGAGTAGTAATGGGTGTCTGGTTAGAATCAGTAGGAATGCCTGAATCTACACCCTCATCTTGATTAGGTTGAACCATCATTGTTTCAAATAAAGGTGTTGCTCTTCAAGAAAAATCATTTCCTTCTCTCTTTATATTGGCAAAGATTTTCTTTGTATGTGAAGGGTTAACATAAATCTTCTTATGATGTGACATATCACCGAGCTGTTGATTAATGAAAACTTGTAGAAATCATGGATACATTAGAAATTTAACCCCTCCATCTAAGTGTTTCACCATAGCATCAAAAATGTACTTAGAAAGATTAATTTTTTGGTTTATAGCCAAGCATATGATTAAAGAAACCATTATACTACTGAATTCGTTCCATGTAGTAGATTTGGCACTAAGGCATTGGGTAATGGTATGAATTAAGAACTTCCATTGCGGAGAAAAGAAAGCTTCATAAAATGTAAGCTTTTGAGAAGGTTTTTCATACCCTATTCTTGCCAGTTCTTCAAAAATTGTAGCAGTTGGCAAACAATTTTTTTATGATTAGATGATTAAAGATGAAATTGAGTTAGGGTTTACGTTTAAAGAGTGTTTGAATGATTAAAATCAAATAAAGAATAAAATGAAACCCTGAATTGAAGTATTTATAAAAGCACCCTCAGCAATAGGAACTTGAACTGGCAGCACTAAATAATGCCTAACAGCATTAACTTAAACTGACAGCAGTAACTCAACATCATCAATATAAGCTTAGCAGCACTAAAATATACCAGCAGTAGAAATTTTATACTTAGCAGCATTAAGTTATATTACCAGTATTATCCTGAGGCTAACAACAATAAGTTTGAGCTACCAGCATTAATCTTCAATTTAATTCCAAAAAGGACTTCAATCATTAATTAGTTATTCTCTCAAGCTCTCTTTCTGTTTTTATGCTCACAATATCTCTCAATTCTTTTTTTGCTCACAAAATCACTCTTTTCTATTTGTATTCACACATCTCTCTTTCTGTTTTTCAACTCACAATTTCTCTCTTTTCTTTTTCCTTACTATTTCACACAGACTTTGTACACTTTGCCATCAAATCCAATAGTTTCATACTATCCTCTCTACTTCCAAGTGTGTAACCTCTTGAGAGAGGTGGATCACTGGACTATTTAGATGTAGTCTCAAACCTAGTTTGAGCATCTACACCCCCTCCCCCTTTATGGTATCTTGGCACCTAGGATCACTACTTGAACCAATTCCCTAAGGACTTGATCCATTAAGTGTTGCCATAGATTGGGTCTTATTGATGTTACCACTGTCCTGCTCTGCTTCTAAGCTAGAAGCAGTAGTGGCAGCCCTTTCCATTCTGTTACCCAACTCCTTATGGACAGCCTCATCAACAACCTTTACAGGGGGACCAATAGACTGAGGTATCTTGGTGTCTCGATCTCTTTTGACATGCCTAGATGTTTTTGATTCTTTTTAACACACTTTTGATATTACATATCCTTCCATCCATGCTTTGACTGTATAAATAAGTAGCCTCCCCTCAAACAATGCTTCAAGGGGTAAGTATTTGCTCAACAGTTGTAACCTTGGCTCTTATGACATCCCAGCAGTACTATCTTTTGCCTGGCAGTACTAATTTTCTCCCTAGCAGTATTAAGAGATGTCTAACAGTATTAACTCTGTCTTCAATAATTATACAACAACATGCCTCTATTCATCACAAGCACACTAGAAAAGACTAGATAGACATGTGAGAATTCATGAGGATCCATATTTATGCATAACCCATGAATAAAAGTTAAAAACTGTGATCCAAGAACATTAACTTCCTCTCAAACATTACTTCAAAGGTGAAGCATTCAACATCAGGTATTCAATATGCTTAACCGAGGTTTTTAGTCCATAGCAAAAAAAACACAATCCAAAAGTAATTTCTTCTTGACAGCCAATAATTATTACTTAAACAATATTAACAAACAGTTTTTATGTATAACTCTAGTCAGCACTAATTTGACAAACTAACAGTACTAATCCTTTACAAAGACATAAAGAGATGTAGACGATCTAAGGAATAACATTCAAATACTTGAGAACCAAGTACTGAAACCTCCATCATCAAAACCTTATTGTAAGAAGATCTGCAACATTATATCAGTATGATTTTAACCATTTGTATTAACTTTTTAAAGTTAAGCATTGCGCAATCTCTTATAAAAGGAAGCCTAATCTATATATGTTTTTGTTTTTTAGATTGTTAGAACAATGATTTTCAATAATAATAGAGCAAAAGACTGTTATTGTCAATAAAATGACAGTATGCATGACAATATACCCATAATCCACAATCAGTTTCTAAATCCGAGAGTACAATAGTCCACAGCAACTAGCAGCAGCCACATATTCAGCTTCAGTTGTAGAGGTGGCAACCACAGTTTGCTTCTTGCACTGCCAAGATATCAACATGTTTCCAACAATTGACAACCTCTAGTTGTTGACTTCCTATCTTGAGTTGCTCTAGCATAGTCACTACAGTAAATTAACAAATAATTCAAATGGATAAACCATAGAATAACAAAGCCTAAGGTTGGTTTGCCTCAAATATCAAAAAATCCTCTGACTGCTAAGAGATGTGATGTCTTGGAGTAAACTTGAAATCTGGCACATGCAACATACTGCAAACATAATATCTGGCCTAGATGCTGTAAGATACATCAAAGACCCAATCATAGATCTATAGAGATGTACATCAACATCATAGAATCTCCACTTTGCCAAGGCTTGTCCAAATCAACAAGAGTTTGAAGCAAGACTTTACATCAGTGTAGTTGAATTTCTTCAAAAAGTCAGCTACATATTTATCCTGACTGATAAATATTCCATCTTCCTTCTACTGTACTTGTAATCCTAGAAAGAAAGTGAGTTCTCCCATAGAACTCATCTGAAACTTATCCTTCATAAGCTTCTCAAATCCCCAATTAATCCAACATTCCATCTTGTAGAGCCAAAGGATGATGTCATCACATAAACCTGTACAACAAATAACTTCCCTTTTTGCTAGTCTTGATTAACAATGTATGATCTATCTTCCCTCTTTTAAAACCATTTCCTAACAAATAGTTAGCCAAGGTTTCATACCATGCTCTTGGTGCTTGATGCAACCCATAAAGTGCCTTAATCACCTTGTAAACTTTGTTTGGATGGCCAGGATCTTTAAATCCTAGTGGTTGAGTAACATAAACCTCTTCCTCAATAGTTCCATATAAGAAAGCACTCTTCACATCCATTTTATATACCAGAAAACCCATAAAAAGAAGCATAGGCTAAAAAAAAAATTTCCCCTTTTGATTGCCTTAATTCTTAAACCAACAGGAGCAAAAACTTCTTCATATCAAAACTCTTTTCTTGTCCTATGACACCTTTGCAAAACCAACCTTAGCTTATTCCTAATCACGATCCCTCTTTCATCTTTCTTAGTTCTTTTCTGAAGACATCCCATTTTTGTTCCAATGGCCCTGTTCTTTTCCAATAGGCAAAATCCACAAGTATCCAAAGCCTGTGAGCGTTTGAATTGTAGAAGTTCTCCTGCTTGCTACTACCTAAATGAATCAATAGACTTTAGCAATGCCTTAATGGTTCAATTTGTGATAGGAAACAATCATATAAACATATTCCAGGGGTTTCATGATGTTTTCTGTACATATACAACACTGAGAAACCCTTGTTCAGATGTAGGTCTTGTCATTCTTCTTGTCTGAACAAATAACTTCACATCACCAATCACATTTTTAATTGGGTGATCTTTATGAATTCTTATATTGGGAGTGGTTGGAACTGTATAGGAATTTGTAATGTTCCCCAAATCAACTTCTGGTTCATCTTCATCACTGAAGAACTCACCATGAGTGGCTTCAAGTATATGACTAGCTCCCATAGTGAACATGTCTTTAGGGCTATCTTGATCATATGAACTAGCAGTATTAACTAATGGATCAACAACATTAAGTTTAAAACTACCAATATTAACATCAGGACTAGCAGTATTAACATGTTGTCCAGCAGCATTAACTTCTTTAGGACTGCTATCATCATCAGACTTATCTTTCTCATCATTCTCATTATCTAGACCATCTTGAACCTGCTTTTGATCATCAACAACAGATTTTGGTTTACTAATATCAACATCCTTGGAAGGTGAATGAATCAAAATATGAATCATCTTTCCAAATTGGCATCTCAATGCAATCTTGACTGATTTCTTCTGATAACCTGTAATAAAGTTCCCCCTGTGTACCTGCAGATTCATTAATGATTGTACTGCATCAACTGGTACCAAAATTAAAAAATGTCCTAGGATTGGGTTAGAGAGATCAATACAAACAGCCACTTTTATACTATTTCCTTCTATCATGAGGCTTATACTCTAAAAACCAGATAGACAAGTTTTCTTCTACCTTCTAGTTTCTAGGTGTTTGTATACCCTGAAAAGCTTTACTATTCAAAGAATATCCAACCAATGAAACCTTACACAGTCACGTTTGCCAACAAACTTGCCTAAATTGGTCTAAATATTAAGAATGGTAACATGACATCCCAAATGGTTTTCCTCAAAATAGCTCGACTGGTTATAAAACCTCTAAAAATTTCATAAGTGTCTGTTAAGAGGCTGACTACTAGGGGGGGGGGAAGACCCTATTCTTACATATCAAGCAGTACTAACTCTTCACAGCCCAAATGTTGTAGTTAACTTAGAGACAACTATCAATGTTCTAAAGCACCTCATTAGTGTCCTATTCCTCCTCTCACTACACCATTTGCTCTGAGGAGTCTTGGCTACATTGTATTACCTCTTAATACCTTTTTTCTCTGCAAAAAAATCATCCATAACTTTATTCATAAACTTAGTTCCATTATCACTCCTGATTATATTTCACTTCTTATCCACAAGTTTTTCTATTTCATTGAACATGTTCTTAAGAATCTCAGTGGATATCATCATTAGTTTAAAAAGAAAACCCCATGTAAACCTTTTTTAATCATCAGTGACTATAAGCAATACTCTTATGTCAATAAACATACTCACAAAGTTGGACCAAAACAAATCCATTTGTAGCATAAACAAGGCTTAGTAAATTAGATTCAAAACTTTGGACTTACAAGAAGCCTCTGTGTTGCTTCTCTTTAAGACAAGTCAACACAGGTTTGGACATTTTCCAAAACGTTTTGTATGCAATCTCTTACGAAGATTAACCCTAAACAAGCTTATTTTGATGTTCTTAAAAAAATGAATATGAACCAACGCTCCATTCAAGAGACAATGTGATTAATCTAATGTACCTTTGCAGAACAATTACAAGTTAAACACTGCTTTAGGAACAATGTTCTTCAATATCAAAACTTTACATATTGTCCCTTTCAGGAATTTTAAATAAGTACTGATTTTCATCAAGCAACTTCAAATTAGGAGATACAACAAGGCATACAGTGTCATAAAAAGGACACAGTTCTTTTTTGTCACATATCTGTGAGACACTAAAAAGGTTGAATTTTAACTCCTTGACAAAGTATACATCATCAAAATCAAGACTATTAGTTTAAGGATGTATCATTTACCAAAATTACTACCACCATGAGCTCCCTCCCAAATGTAACAAAACCTCCATCAAATCCTTAAAAATCTGAGAGATAAGCTTATGTTCCCAGTCATTGCCTGAGCATCCACTGTCAACAAATCATGTATCATCTTGTTGTGGCTTGCCCTATACATAAAAATAAGGAAATTAGATTCCTTTAGGGACCCAAGCCATCACTGACTTGGATCTGCCTCGTGCATCAATGTAATTATGTTTCTTCAAGGTGATTGATGTACTTAGGTTTGGTAAATTGGACTCCAAACCTAAAATGCACAAAGGCCTTTACATTATTGTCCTGATTACCCTAACAGCATTAAACAACTGCAGAATTTGGCCTAAGCAGTTTTAACTGATTTATGGCCTACCAATATTAAAACGTGCTATGTGGCCTACGCATATTAAACAGCTTGGTACCTTGGCAGTATTGAACTTTATGTGTAAACCTTTTGTTAGATTTTATTTGGGGCCCTGTTTTAGATAAAAGGGTCCTCTACAGTTGATTAATGGCTGTTTTTGGAAATCAACATTATTTTTAGCACGTAAAAACGTAGATATTTGGATATCAGTATTTAAACAGGTCCTTTCATATGTAAATGGTTTTAGGCCAGTTTTCATTAAACTGGTTTTTTTGAGCCCGATGTTCCTTTGAGCATTAGGGTGAGTACTTTTGGTAGTATAGTTGTAGTTTACCCTGTTATAATTATTCCCATATACCATCATTTCCCTTTGATGGTATTTGCACTTAGCCTGTACATGATTAAAACTCCCACAAATAAAGCAAGCTTTGTATATGACATTACAAAATCACTAATCCTAGTTGGATTTGTGTGACCTGCTGTACGAGTCCAATCCTTTGATTTCCCCCTAGGAGGGTTGTCGTAACAATACATCTCAGCATACCTAGACTGACTATTTAACTGTTTATCATGATTTATATGTTTTTTACAGACTCTACCATTTTGCAACGATGAAAAACAGTTTCTTTATCAACATTAAGTGAAGACTCAACAAAGCTACTTATGTCTTTTTATACTTGTTCTTTTACCAAAGAGTCATCAGAATTTTCCTTAGAATCATCTGATTTTTTATCACAAACAATGTTAGACTCTTGCTTACTATTCTCAAAACCATAACCTTTGAATTCAGGCTCTTTGAATTCATCAAGACCAGAATAAGAAGATCAAGCTTTTTAGGTCTATTATAGATTAAAGATGAGGTTGAGAACTGCTGCACTATAATACCCCAAACCCTTTTTACTTTTGTGAGTTATTTGACTTCCTAACAACTTGTCTAGGTCTTTTGAGGCCTTATCAAATTTCTCAATTTTAAATTCAATGCCCTTTTTTTCTTGCTTAACTTTTTCAAACTCACTTTTAAGCACATTTATTTCATAGTCTTTACAAGCTACTTCTCTTTTAAGAACTGCAACTTCTTCACTAAAAAGAACCTCATTCTTTCTATATGGGATAAGTTGTTCTTCTATAACTGTGTTAAACATCTTTAATAAGTAGCAGTTGATAAATTCAGTTTGAATTAAGCTAAAACAAACAAATCATCACACCAGATTCTTAAGAGTTTCATCAAAAGTTTTTCAATACAAGTCTTTTAGAGCAGTTTTACATAATATAGCCTAGAGTCTGAAAACGTATTAGAGCCATGTTTGTCTGAACCTATTCTTCTGCCATGTTACTCCAGTCAAAACCTACACCATTTATAGCCAACATTGCCTTTGAAGATGTGTCTTCATTGTTCCTTCTTCCTAGTTGTTGTCTTGATTGCTGAACTGACCTCCTTGGTTCCTTGGTGCTCCTAACACTTCCTTGGCAAGTGTACCTATCTATTACCGTTGAAACACTCTAACCATTTAGATTTATCATACCACAGCAGTATCATTAGCTATTAATGAAATTTTCTAGTCATGTCCCTCTGATAGTACCTTTTTGCCCTCTACTTGCAAGAGAGCTGCCACTTCAAATCCATTGCTTCCAGATCATCTTCATGAATTTGCTCTAAGTCTTGCTATAGGAGATTAAAACCATTAGGATTCTCAATCATGAAAGCATACACAACATTATCACTGAAGCTAGCAGTATTAACTTGAGGACTAGCAGTGTTAACATTAGGGCTAGCACTACTAACTTCATATGCAGGTATAGTAGTATTAACATCAATGAGTACTCTGCTATGCTTGGATCAGGACAAAAAGGCCAAGTTTTTGAGACACCACTACTTGCACCAACAAATTTCTTTATCTTTTGTTCAACAATTTTGAAGTTGTTGTACAAATCATCAATGCTCATTGTTTTAATTTCAGGCTTATTCATTCAGACTACAACATGAGTGTTCCACTCAGGGGGCAAGCTGCTCATAAATTTTAAATTTAAGTCTTCTTGAGAGATGACCACACCTAAAATTGCAAGCCTACTAACAATCTTCTGGAGCCTGTTGAAAATAGAGTCAAGAGACTCTGTGCTTGATGCACTGAAATTTTCATATTGTTGCTTCAAAAGTGTCTTCTGTGTTTTCTTAGTAGCTTTATTACCTCCAAATCATGTTTCAATGGAAGCAAACATTGTTTTAGCATCAGTGTACTGACTGAATGTAAGTTGATGTTCATTGGGAAAAGCCATGAGTAGCAAGCTTCTAGCCTTCACATCATTATTCTTGTTGGTCATCTCTTCAGCAGTTACAAGTACATACATCTTTATAACTGAAGTACCATTCTCTTGTGTTGTTTGTGGTACAGACACCCATGAGTTACCATTCTTTATGACCTCCCATAAAGCATAGTCTTGTATCTAGCGAGTACTACTTGGCCCTATTTATAAATTTTATCACCTACATCTCAATAGTCTCCCAAGTATGAGTATGGGAAGCTTAGCAGTAGTATTACTATGTGCAGATTCAAATTCCATGACTTCTAGATCAAAGTTTCTCAAAGCAAAGCTCTGATACCACTTGTTGATCTCAATCCGTGATCGATTCCTTAGCTCCAATATTATTAGATATAACCAAAAACGCCCAAAATATATTAAGATCAACATACGAGTACTCTTCAACTAGAATTAGGTTTAAACCTTGGAAGCTTTTCTAAATCGAATTAACAACTATGAAAACTTGTATCTCAACTAATGCCCTAGAGCCTTCTTTTATAGACTAAGGAGTCTTAGTCGGCTTACAACATATACAAAAGATAAACATAAACTTATAGAATATTATGATACAATCTATTCTATAATTATCTTCTAATCTTCATCTCCAAGTAATCCTTATCTCTTTACTCGTCTTTATCTTCTGACAGTAGCAATTCTTCTAACAGTTGTAATCCAACAGCATAAACTTTTTGTACCAGCAGCACTAATAAACATAAGCAG
Source organism: Tanacetum coccineum (assembly GCA_026074375.1). Taxonomy (NCBI): domain Eukaryota; kingdom Viridiplantae; phylum Streptophyta; class Magnoliopsida; order Asterales; family Asteraceae; genus Tanacetum; species Tanacetum coccineum. The sequence continues at coordinate 7,990 of BQNB010044380.1, read as the reverse complement.
TAGTGAACATAGTAACTAAAGCAGTACAATATAAACTACAGAATTAACTGTTGTACTAGCAGTCTTAAATTACCACTAGCATCACTAAACTACTTAGCATATATATCAATCTTCAAACTCTGAGCAGTCTTTAAACTTCAAACCAAGCATCAGTAACTTAAATACTAAACAATACTAACTTATTCTAACAGTAGTAACTAGCAGTAGTAACTTTATACTACTAGTACTAACTACTTAGCATAATTTTTATTAGTATCACCAATAGTACTAAGTTATGCTTGACAGCACTAATGTATACCTGAGCAGCAGTAACTCTAAGAATCATCTTAAAGTCTTTAAGTCCCAACAAGAAGAAAAAAGTAAGGATGAAAAATATCTTATGGCTACAGCATCCAATAAAGGTATTTTCTAAACCAATTCTTTTAAGTGACGACCTATCATCAATAGATGAAAAAAAACGTTGATATTGAATAAAATCGATTATTCAAAATAATGTCTAAAAGTCATGGCTAAAAATAAATCACTAAAACAAATTAAAAATCAATTAGAAAATAAAGTTGCTGAAGTATTAAAAAAAATTATCTAATTAGAAAAGTGTAAGGCAGGCTAGTGAAGAATTGTAAAATATGTCAAGAACTTAGGTTTGAAAATGAAAAGCTTTAAGAAAAGAAATTTCCAAACTTAATCAATTTAAAAACAGTAGTCACTCACTTAAGAAAATATTAAGTCTTCAAAAACCATCCGGAGATAAATCCGGTCTAGGATTTAATTTTACCAAAGGATTAACAAATCAGACTAAACAAGTAAATTTTGTGAAGTCACAAAAACTTAAAACCTAAAGAAAAATTATTGAACAATTCAAGCCCCTAGACCAAAAAATATAAACACCCCCCAAATGGGTCGCAGCGGAATATTGGGCTTGATGTGAACTCATAGATCAATAACAAACACAAGATATATATATAGAACGACCATTAAAATTCCGTTTAAAAACTAATACATATGGATTTAACAAATTGTTTGTTACAAAAGCCCGAAGCTTCACTTGTTCACTTGTTCAAAATACAAAGATTTCTAGCCCATAACAGATATACAAAATGTAATGCAATAAAATCTTTAATGCATGACATCCAAATCAAAACCACAAATGTATCCCTTGCACCTCGTGCCTTATTGATCCCCTGAAAAAAATTGCTTAAAACTTCAACATATTGTTGAGTGAATTCATCATGAGGTTTATAGAAATGTATAGTGTAGGACCGCACGATATCCCCATGATAATGCAACAATGCAAACATCATAAAATGTAATTATGTTTTCCTAAGTTTATGACATTGAAGCTCGACATGTATGAAATGCAATATAAATTACCAACATTGCCCGTGTTTATGTTCTAACCCGCAACATCCTATGTCCGACATGGTATACGTTTGTTTGTCCAGTGATAGCTAATCACCCGAACTTGGATGTCAAATCCCATAGATCTATTCATATTCCTTCGTAGCCCAAAATCCAGTAATTGCAGTTCATGATAAGGGCTGCAAATCAAGTATCGCTACTTAGGTAAACAACGTAAACGTAATGTAAACTTCCACTTGCGTTCCATTTGTTTTTGGGTACACAAAAACATGCCATATGTTTCTCAACCCCAAAACTTTGTAAATCAATAAATAATTAAAACGTGGGGCTATGAACTCACCTTGAGTTAATGATAATCCAAATACAACAGAAAATGCGTCACGGAGATGACGGAATGAAACCTAATTAAACGTAGGTCGTATAAGTACTAAGCAAATTGATTAACTAATGCCATATACAATTCTATATAGCTACATCACCATCTAATCGTGTTTGTTAAATCATATTTATAAAGTTAAAACGTTTATAAAAATCACAATAGCAAAAACGACGCGACTTCTTCGTTTTAAGCCCGTTTTTTACGTTTCTTATGTCCACGCTTTCGTATTAATAAACGAGTAAATCAAAATATTACAATTTTGAATATTTTTAAACCTACTTTGTGAACAGTACTTTTTACTGTTCATGACAGTTTATACACTTATTTTTATAGCTTTAGTTATCGTAAAACCCGTAAATGTCGTATTTTATTCGTTATAGCACTTTTTTTAGCGATCTTTCGAGCACGTCTTTGTTATTAAAAGTTATATCATATTAATGGTGTTTTCAAAATGTTCATGTCTGAGATGAACAGTAACTTTTATAAAAATAGTTTTATAAAAGTATTTTTATACATTTAAGTATATAAACTCGCGTAATTCATAACTCCTTCGTTATTGATCGAAAAATTACGATTCTTATTGTTTTGGAATCCTAAAAATATGTGTGATCTGAGTAAAATAATAAACTTTATATATCAGAAGTATTTTATAACTTGTTTTTATAAAATTTCTTTTATAACGCGTTTAATTAACGTATAACTCGTAAACTACGTATCTTCTTCGTTATTAATCCGTTTTTTGAGTTTCTTACCTTTTTGGAATCGTCATGAGACGTACTATTTTATAAAAATGTTAAACCCACTGTTTGGAAATCGAATTAGAACAGCCCTTTTATAACTTTTCAATATTAATCTATATTACACTGTTTTTTTAAAAATTAAAAAATTATCCTTTATATTTATTTTTTTAACTTAATAAAATACCAAAATTCTTCCACAAGCCTTTATACCATATGTCTTACATATTATTAAGTCCATATTTTGTCCAAGTGTCCAAGTTAACAAGTCCTTAACAACACTTTCAAATCATAAAGTTTCTTAAGTAACTTTTACTTACTAGTTTATACATGAACTTTTTACACTTAAACCAACATGATACAATACTTATATTTCCTTCATGACATGATATTCACAACCATATAACATGTGGAAAAGTATACAAAACCAAGATTATAAGTATAAGTCCATTTTACATGTTTAAAAGTGTCCTAAATGGCAATTAACTACATAGAACTTATATATACATAAAATAATAAATGTAAAGACATAAAGTGTTTTAGATGATCTTATGATGATGAAATATGATAACCCACAATATCTAAACCCTGGTTTAGATATAAAACCCTAGCTCTCACAACCAAGAAACATTAATCCAATATGAAACCCTAATCTTGCTTCTCTTTTGATTAACCCTCTTAATCAACCAACCAAGCTTCCAAACCTTCTTGTATCACTTTAGATATGATCTTAGTTTACTTATAAAGGTGGGTCGGAGAAATAAGTTGTATGAATTATTTGTGGGTGTTGGGTTTCTTGCCGTGGCCAAATAAGAGAAGAGAAAGAGAGTTGATTTTCTTAAGTGTTTTGTGTTGTGTGTTGCTATAACTTGTAGTGCATGAGATATATATGTAAAGGACTAGTCAAAGTAGTAAAACAAAGACCAAAACACTAAATGGTCGAAGGGTGAGGATGGCAAGATAGGATAAATAATGGGGGTGACTAGTGGTCAATAACCACTAGTCATGTACTAATCATATTAATCCATACTTGCCATCGTGCCTTGGTTTCATCACTTGTGTTTCTTTTTGCGCTTATGTGTAGATTATCCCATAGAATTCAAGGAAGAAATTGACTCTGGTTATAAGTCTTCTGAAAAAAGTGTATGTATTACTATGCATTTGTTGAAAGAATAATTTGGTAACTTTTATTAAAATTATTACTTTCTGACTATGTATAAGTCTTGTTTATATCTAATAAAGTTTGGGGCGACCCTTTGATATATATGGTAAAGTATTATAGAACTTTGATAGTAGCAATAAAAATAGGTATATCTGTTGAAGCTTAGACTTATGTTGTTGTTGGGATTTTCCGAGAATGCCTAACTTAATTTAATTATCGTGAAACGTAAACACTTTACCTTAACCCGATAGGCAAATAAAAATGTGTAAAGATAATAATTATTCTCAAAAAAATTACTTTAACACTTGCTTGAATGTGTAAACATTTAATTTGTTTTTGATGCCCGTATTACATTAACGATAAATGTTTGTAGCTTATACAGTGCGATTTGTAAATTAACGATAGAACGATTTAAAAGCAAACGGCGTACAATACTAAAAATACATAGTGAATTTATTAACGTCGTAATGAGACCCTAAAACACTGGGTGTTATTGTCTCCCCCCGTTAAGTGATCCTTGTCCTCAAGGCTTAAGATGTGGCACTTGACGACGGTGCTGTCTTTTTGCGAAGAGATGTGGATATTTCTTCCGGTAATTGTCTCCACGTTCCATGTATAACTCAGGAGCTCGCCTAGAAGTTCCGATCGAAACCTTGAAAATTCGGACAACTCTCGCCTCAACTGTTAGAGACTTCTATCACGATCCCATAGATTTTGACCGGTTCCTCCACGAATTGAAGCTTGTCAACAAAATAAAGTCCGTCCAACGGAACGGCTAATGGTTCATTGGCATAGCACTTTTTCAAGTTGGATACATGAAACGTATTGTGAACCCTGCTTAGCTCTTCAGGAAGCTCAAGCTTATATGCAATGGCTCCAACCTATTCCAATGCCTTGAAAGGTCCAACATACCTAGAGGTTACAACTACCCTTGTCGTTTGCCAAAACGTACGACCCTTTTCCAAGGCGAAACTTTAAGCATAACTTTATCCCCAACTTGGAAGTCCATCGGCTTACGCTTTAGATCGGCGTAACTCTTTTGCCTATCACGGGTGACTTGCATCCTTTTGCTGATCTGGATATCTCTCTGTTTGTTTCTTGAACTAACATCCGGACCAATGAGTGCAACTTAGTCCCACCTCAGCGGCCAACCAACAGGTGAACGACACTTTCGACCGTAAAGTGCTTCAAATGGTGCAACCTTGAGTGCTAAGCGTGATGCTATAGTTATAACGAGGAACTCGACTACTGGCAAATGGTTAACCCAACCCTTTCTCAAAGTCATCGCAACAGGCACAGCGAACATATCCTTGAGAGTTTGAATAGTCCTCTCGCTTTGTCCGTCAATCTGCAGATGATATGCAGTACTCATGTCTAGGTTAGTACCCAAAGCCTTTTGAAGTGACCTCCAGAAATTTAATGCGAATCTAGGGTCCCGATCACAAATAATTGAGATAGGGATTTTGTGCCTCATGACCACTTCCTTTAGGTACATTCTTGCCAGTTTCTCCAGGGGATCAGTTTCCCTCATCGGTACAAAGATTGCGGACTTAGTGAGTCGGTCGACAATCACCCAAATGGTGTCGTATCCTTGTGACGACTTAGGAAGCTTCATGAAAAAAATCCATAGTGATGTTGTCCCACTTCCATTGAGGTATATCGGGTTGTACCAACAACCCTGATGGCCTTTGATGTTCTGCCTTGACCTTGGCACACGTCAGACATTTGCTAACATAGGTGGCGATGTTGGCCTTCATATTGGGCCACCAATATAGCTTCTTCATATCATGATACATTTTGTCAAAACCCGGATGGATAGAATATTTTGACTTGTGGGACTCGTGCATAATCACAGTCCTCAAGTCACCATAACATGGTAACCAACTCCTGCCATTGAAGCATAGAGTTCCATCCGCATGAGGTTCCAACTTTTCCGTTCTAAATTTCTCTGGATCCTTAGAATTTTCAACCAACATGCCTCAAACATCTTCGTTCTTGATGTTCTCTGGTTTTCGTGCTTCAGTCTGAGCATTCAGGATTTGTTTAGGAAGATCCAAGCCAATAGTCATCACTAAGGCTTGAACTCTTAATGGCTTACTCCGCTCCTTCCTGATCAAAGCATCAACAGCAACATTTGCTTTCCCCGGGTGGTAACGGATCTCATAGTCGTAATCACTGAGTAGTTCTAGCCAACGACGCTGCCTCATATTCAACTCCTTTTAATTAAGAATGTGTTGTAGACTTTTGTGATCCGTGAACACCATACACTTGGTTCTGTACAAATAGTGTCTCCAGAGTTTCAGAGAAAACACTACTGATCCAAGTTCCAAATCATGAGTTGTATAGTTCTTTTCATGAATTTTTAATTGGCGTAATGCATAAGAAATTACTTTCTCTCTTTACATTAATACAGCACCCAATCCCTTATGTGACGCATCGCAATAGACTACGAAATCTTTGCTTCCCTCGAGTAACAGCCATAAAAAAGTGAAAAAAAAAAGAAAAAAAAAAAAAAAAAAAAAAAAAAAAAAAAATAAAAATAAAAAAAAAAAAAAATATTAAAGAATTGGCGCACTGCACAACTTCTGCTTTAATAACTAGAAAGTGGCTTCCTGTTTGTCACCCAAATCGAACTGAACTCCTTTTTGAGTAAGTTTGGTCATCGACTTGGAAATCTTTGAAAATCCTTCGATTAATCTTCGGTAATACCTAGCGAGACCTAAGAATTGGCAAATCTTCGTTGGCATCTTAGGAGATTCCATGTCCTTTATGGATTCGATTTTGCCTGGGTCCACGTGAATGCCTTGACTATCAATCACGCGTCCGAGAAATTGTACCTTAGGAATCCAAAATTCACATTTAGAGAACTTAGCATACAAAATCTCTTTCTTAAGCAATTCCAGAACTCCCTGAAGGTGTTCTTCATGCTCCTTCTTGTTCTTGGAGTAGATAAGGATATCTTCAATAAAGGCAATCACAAATTTATCAAAAAATAACATGGCTTGCAACACAGGCTGTTCATGAGGCCATAAAACACTCAGGTGCGTTCGAGTCAAGCAAATGGCATAATCATGGAACCTCGTAAGTGACCATAGGAACCGAGTTACTAAACGCCGTTGTTTTTGGAATATCCTCTTCTCGTACTCGAAGCTGGTGATAACCTGATCGCAGGTCTATCTTAGAATAAACACTGGATCCTTGTAGTTGATCAAACAAATCGTCGATCCTTGGGAGTGGATAACGATTCTTCACTGTCAGCTTGTTCAGTTCCCGATAGTCGATGCACATTCGAAACGATCCATCCTTCTTTTTGACAAACAAGACCGGAGCTCCCCAAGGTGAGGAACTGGGTCTTATAAAGCCCTTGTCGGATAGTTCTTTCAGTTGCTCTGACAACTCTTTCATTTCGGAAGGCGCCAATCGATAAGGTGCCCGTGCCACAGGTGCAGCACCAGGTATCAGATCGATTTGAAATTCCACTTGTCGAGTCGGAGGAAGACCCGGCAAGTCCTCAGGGAATACTTCAGGAAAATCTTGAACTATCGGTACGTCCTCAAGTCGCTTCTTCTCTGACTTGTCTTCCGTCTCCTTTGTAGTAACATTTGCCAAAAAGACTGGACATCCTTTTAGCATGTATTCTTGTGTTTTGGTGTACGAGATAATGTACAGACTAGCCTCGTTTCCCGGGTTGCTTCCGTCATCGTGAACGATTAGAGTTTCATTTCCCCAAGGGATATGAACGATCTTCTCGGCACACACAATGATTGCTTGGTACTTTACCAACCAATCCATACCAATTATAGCGTCGAAACTACCAAGTTCTACTGGCATTAAGTCTATGTTGAATGGGTGGTTCAGGATGTTTAATGTACAACCCCTAAGGATAGTGTTCAACCCAATTATTCTCCCGTCGGCTAGTTCAACATCATAATAGTGATCTAATCCAGTCAGTGTGATATCAATTTAGGAGCTAAATGCGGTAGACATAAAACTCCTATCGGCACCAGTATCAAATAAGATAGAAGCATAGCAGTTGTTTAGAAGGAACGTACCCGTCACGACATTGGAGTCTGGGTTTGTCCCCGCATGCCCTACCGCATACACTTTGGTTAGAGCATTGCCACCTCTAACTTGGTTACCACGGTTGTTGTTGTTTCCCTGAACTCCACACTCATAGCAAGTAGGCTTCTGACCCAACCCAGTGCCCCTCTGATTGTTAGCATTGTTAGCGGTTGCAGTGCTCCTGTAGTCACGGGCCAGATGGCCGACTTTATTACACTTGTGGCATCTGGGAGCACATGGACCGTCATGGTGATAGTTGCATTTTGAGCATAGGGGTTTAGATCCCCCATA
>BQNB010044379.1:9847-44928 GCA_026074375.1 Tanacetum coccineum | reverse complement strand
GCAGCATTTAAAGGTCTAGCAGCACAAACAGACCTAGCAGTACTAATAGGTCTAGAAGTATGAACAGACCTAACAGTATTAACAAGTCTAGCAGTATTAAGAGGTTTTAGGCCAGACTTCATCAAAACTGCTCTTGGAGTCATATGTCTGTTGGAACTTGGTTGAGAGGATCTAGGACAGTTATAATTAAGATGATCAAAACAGCCACAGAGAAAACATGCTTTGTTATAGACAACAAAATTACATCCTAACTGGTGTGATTTTTGACCATTCCAACTTCTTTGATTTCCGCTTAGTCTTTGAGATCTATACATCTCAGCATATTTAACAATCCTCTTAACTTATGTTTCAATTTTCTTTGGTTTGTCAGACTCTAATTTTCCAGCAGAATGAAAGAATTTTGCTTTCCACTCCTTGACAGTTTCTTTGACAACCTTAGAAGGTTGTGTCAAAGAGGTGCTTTCACAAGCAGACACTTGGTGATTTGCCACTTGAGATTGTTTCAAAGAGTCATCAATATTCTCCTCAGAATTATCTGACTCCTTGTTACAATTGTTGGCAGGTTGTGACACAATTACTCTAGGACCATACAGATTAAACTCAGGTACTTTAAATTTAGCAAGACCTGATAAAGACAAATCTAAGGGAGTGGGTCTATTTAGGATCAAGGGATGAGGTGGAGGGACAGCAGTATAACCTAGACCTTGTTTAGTTTTGTCAGTCCTTTGACTCTCTAACATGTTATCTAGGTCCTTAGCAGATTTTTCAAACTTAGCAATCTTAAAGTCAATTCCCTCCTTTTCTAGTTTAACTTTTTCCAGCTCAATCCTAAGTTGTCCTAACTCATAATCTTTGCATCCTACACTTGTTTTATGGACAACAACTTCTTTAGAAAAACGTACTTCATTCTCTTTATATTTAATTATCTGTTCTTCCAAAGTTGCCAAACCCCTTTTATATGTAGATGCTTTGAAAGCAGTATCATTGAATTTATCAAGCAAAGTATCATACTGTTTCTTAAGATCTGCATAGTTTTTCATACAACTTTTAGAACAAGATTTGTCAGAATGTACCTCAGAATCTGAGAATGCCATGATTGCCATGTTTGTCTGAATCTCCTCCTATGCGATGTCACTCTAGTCAAAGCCAACTCCATCTATAGCACACATTGCCTTTTCAGGAGTATCTTCAATCCTGACAGTCTTTGTGGAGTTCCCTTGATTCCAATTCCTGTTGTCCCTTACCCTTGGTGCTCTGCATTCCCTGGCAAAATGTCCCATCTTGTGACAGTTGAAACATTCTACCTTTGACTTATCAAAACCAGCAGTATTGCTTCCATCAATGATGATCTTTCTACCAGTTCTCTGATAGAACTTTCTTGCTCTCATACTCAGTAATGCCATATTCCACTTCAGATCCATTTCTTCCAAATCATCATCATGAATTTGCTCAAGGTCTTCATGAACAATTTGAGACCCTTGTGGTTGAGTGGAAAGAAAAGCATAAACTGTATCATCACTAATGCTAGCAGTACAAGTTTCAGTACTAGCAGTATTAACCTTTGTGGTACCAGTACTAACTTCAGAGTGAAGATTATTAGTACTGCTGGTACCTGAAGCATATACAAAGGCCAAATTCTTATCACCATTGATAGCACCAGAAGATTTCTTCACCTTTTGTTCAACAATTTTAAAATTCTTGTACAAATCATCCAAACTCATAGACTCAAAATCAGGTTTGTTCATCCAAACCACAACATGTGTATCCCATTCAGAAGGTAAGCTTCTTAAAAACTTGATATTAAGATCTTCTTGTGAAGTAACTACTCCCAATATGGCCAGTCGACTAACAAGCTTTTGAAGCCTGTTAAAGATTAAATCAAGGGATTCAGAGGTTGAAGCATTGAAGTTTTCATACTGTTGCTTTAACAGTGCCTTCTGAGTCTTCTTAGTTGCTTCATTCCCTCCAAATCGGGCTTTAATAAAATTAAACATGGATTGAGCATCAACATACTGATTGAAAGTAAGTTGATGTTCATTTGGTAAAGACATGAGCAGTAAACTTCTTGCTTTAACATCATTCTTCTTACAAATCTTTTCTTCTGCAGTTGCAGGTACAGTCATCATGAGTGATGTACTGTTCTCAGGTTGTGTTGTTGGAAGAATAGGAATCCATGAATTCCCATTCTCAATTACCTCCCAAAGAGCGTAATCCTAAATCTGAAAGTACTGTTTGATCCTTATCTCCCACATCTCATACTCCCCGAGTTTGAGCATGGGAAGCTTGGCTAATGCATGGTTCTGAGTGTTCTCCATCTCCATTACTTCTAGATCAAAGTTTCTCAAAGCAGAGGCTCTGATACCACTTGTGGATCCCAAACTATGATCTTCCTCTTTACCTTGTAAAGTGTATGTTTTCTTGGATGAGTCCAAAACAACAATATATGAGACTTTGTTTAATATACCCAAGTGTATGCAGAAACTACACTTAGATACTCTAGAAGTAGAACAATGAAACAGTAAGTATTCAACAATGAGTATAACCAAACGTTAAGCTTCAATATTAATAATACGAACACTCTAAACCAGTGTTAGGGTTTACAAGAACCTTGAAGCTATGAATTACAACTCTTGAGATCTACGTGAATTCTATATATAACTAGATGCTCTAGGATCTCCTTTTATACACTAAGGAGTCCTATTGCATTTACAATACATTCCTAAAGATAAACAAACGAATTCAAATGTATACTCCGAGATAAACTCCTTTCGACCTTATCTTCTCGCTATCTTCATGCAGCAGTACTAAGTTCCTTCTGGCAGTATAAACTAACACTGACAGTACTAAGTTTGTACTGGCAGTACTAAGTCAGTTAGTACTGTTAGTTATACCTTGGCAGTATTAAGTCTTGTGAAGATTTATTCCTAACAACACGCTTTCAATGTCAAGAACAGTATGAGCATGTCGGTCCGAAGGTCATAAGTGCACAAGATGGATAAGATCACAATATGATGATAAAAGAGATTGTATTTAGCTGATGATTCCTAAGTGCTCAAGAACACATTCATGTCAAGTCAAAGATACAAGTCAAAGCCTAAAATTAATGATCACTACAACATATCACAAGTTGAAGTAAAGATAACAAGTCTGCGAGCACAAGACTGAAGACAAAGCATAGTATGTTAGGTTTAAGTTTTTGTAAAATAGAGTGACCTCCCTTAGGGGGAGATTGTTAGGATCACAAAAAGTATCGGTCACTTCCATTATATTGGTAGATAGCTCGTAAAGTAATATTTGGAATCTAAATAGGCTAGTCGGGCCAAAGTCTATGGTAAGCCCATGGACCTTAGCATAGGCCGGCTCATTTAAGTGTATAAATACCCTCTCCATGTGTGGAGAGGGTGTTGGTTGGTTGTTTCTTTTCTCATAATCTAAGTGTGTATTTCTTGTTTACTTTCTCTCACTAGAAGCATCCTCCCAACCACTTTCTCTCTCTAGATTTCTTCAATGTTCTTTGGTGTTATTAATTACATAATTTTTCTACAGTCAGTGTAGACTATAGTTTTTGATAAGATAAGATAGTTGTGTTTGTTTTCTACTCGTTATTTGTGTTTGTTTTGGTTCGAATCTTACAAGAGTTTTTCAACTTTTGTAGGTTTAAAAACCATAAAGTTTACTACTTTCTTCTTTTATAGTCTTGGTATTATCTAGTTTACAAGCAAAAACCTTAGAAAATACATAAGAAATTCTTCACTTTTATGATTTTTGGTTGGAAAATGGGTTTTTTAGTTTCAAATCTTGATTTGAATTTTTGTGTTAAAAAGTTTAAATTTGTTATTTTTAAGGTTCTAATAGGCTTAGATAAGTAAGTTGTACAAGAAATTTTGAGTAAAAACGTCAAAAAGTGAGTCTTTTAGTGTTTTGAAAAAGTGAAGTTCGTTTTTGAGAAGGCGAAAAGTTTTGTTCTTGTAGGCGAATTAGTTCTTTCTGTTGAAGGCGAATTAGATTTCTTCTCTGTTGTTGGAAGAATGGCCAACAACAGCGGGCGGCGAGTCAGCAGAAACGGGCTTGCAAGTGACTTACTTCTTTTGGCCGTTCTTGCTGTCTTAAGTCGTCCTCTTTTCTTTATAAGCTGTTAATTGATTTCGTGCGAATTAGCACTTGTCTTTGGAAGGCGAATTAGTATTTATACTTGAAGGCGAATTAATGTTGTGCAATTGAAGCTGAATTAGTTCTGTTGTTAGAGGCGAATTAATCTTCTTTATAGAGGCGAACTATTCTTTCTCTGTGAAGCCGAATTAATTTGTTCTATACAAGGCAATAATCTAATCTTCAAGGCGAATAGTTTTTACATGTCAAGGCAAATTATTCCTTCTTTAAGTGCAAGGCGAATTAATCCTTTTTCGTGTCAAGGCGAATTATTTCTTCTTTAAAGTGAAAGGCGAATCAAGGTTTCTTTGCAAGACGAATTAAGGATTTTCGTAAGGCGAATTAATTTTTATTTTGAAGGCGATTTAATCCACTTACTTGGAAGGTGATTTAATCCTTACTTTAAAGGCAAATTAATCTCCTTTTCAGAAGCGAATTATTCATATTTGCTTTCGTGAATTATACTTTTGATTTCTTTATTTGTAAAATCCCAGTGAAACGTTATTTTTCCGGTTTAATCAAGAATAGTAAAATCCCGTGTATTCTTAAGACCTAAAAGACATCTCACTTTAACACGATTACTTCGTATCACTGTCCGGTCCACAAGTAATCTAATAACATCTAATCAAAATGGATTCAATGATTCCAACTGGACAAAAGAATACTCTTACTGAGTACATGATACTTTCTGGTGCTGACAATTGTCCACCAATGTTGGACAAAGACCTGTATGATTCTTGGAAAAGTAGAATGGAACTATACATGCAAAACAGAGAGCACGAAAGAATGATACTTGAATCAGTTGAACACGATCCACTCATTTGGCCTACAATTGAATAAAATGGTATGACCAGGATAAAGAAATATGCTGAATTGTCTTCGACTGAGAAAATTCAAGATGATTATGATATGAAGGCAATTAATATCATTCTTCAAGGTCTACCAACTGATATCTATTCACTTATGAATCATCACAGAGTTGCCAAAGATCTATGGGAAAAAGTTCAACTATTAATGCAAGGTACTTCTTTAACAAAGCAAGAAAGGGAGTGCAAACTATATGATGCATTTGACAAGTTTACTCACATCAAGGGGGAATCACTTCATCTGTATTACTTGAGATTTACTCAGCTGATCAATGACATGAACATTTACAACATGAAACTAGAGCAATTTCACGTTAATAACAAGTTCTTAAACAGTCTTCTACCTGAATGGAGTAAGTTTATGACTGATGTGGGGGGCAAGCTTTGTGGGTAAAAGGGATATGATTACTACGCAACTTTGATCAGCTTTATGCATATCATGAACAACACAACTCCATCAAATGGAAGTTCCGGTCATATGTGTGAAATGCAACAAGATCCACTTGCACTAGTTGCGAATCATCAAATGACACCACCCCACTTCAACACTTATTAGTCTTCATACAACAATCCTTAGTTTCAACAAAAATTTTCACCATCTCAGTCTCATCAATATGGATCAACTCATCCCACACAACATTACTCAACTACTTATCCATCCACACCACATGCAATCACTTATCCATCATCACCGTATCCACATGCTTACTCATCAACTGTTCATCAAGAGGCTTGTCCACAACCACAATTTGTTCCTCAAATTGAATATACTATCTCCACAGTTAATCAACAAACACACCTTGTTGAATTTCCTTAAATAGACTCCGGTCTAGCAGTTCCTGTGTTTAAGCAAGGAGATAACCTTATTGATGCCATCAACAAAATGATGTCATTTCTGTCTACTGTCGTCACATCTCGTTTCTCATCTACCAATAATCAGCTAAGAAACTCATCCAACCCAAGACAACAAGCAACTATTCATAATGGAAGAGTGACTGTTCAACCACTTTAGGGGAGACAAAATTCTTATGCTGCTGGTACTTCAAGAACAAGAGCTAATACTTCAGAAACGGGAAGGACTTATTCAAGTCAACAAAGGATTGTGAAATGTTTTAACTGCCAAGGGGAAGGTCATATGGCAAGACAGTGTCCAAAGCCAAAGAGGAAACGGGATGCTACGTGGTTCAGGGAAAAAGTTCTATTGGTCGAAGCTCAAGGAAATGGTAAAGTTCTTATTGAGGAAGAATTGGAATTCTTGGCAGATCCTGGTATTACAGAAGGTCCAGTTATATAGTCGTTCATCACACACAATGCAACTTATCAAGCAGATGATTTGGATGCATATGATTTTGACTGTGATGAGATCTCTACAGCCAAAGCAGTTCTTATGGCCAATTGTCTAGTTACGGATCAGATGTTCTCTTTGAGGTAGCAATTTATAACAACACTAATAATGATATGCTAAATAAAAGTGTGCAAGAGATGCCGTATTCTGAACCTTATCATTTTGTAGAACATTCAGAGAATGAGATACATAGTGATAGTAATATCATTCTGTACTCTAAGTATCTAATTGAATCGCAAACTGCAGCTGTTCAGGATACAAATTCTTCTGCACAACATGATGCCTTGATATTATTTGTGTTTGAACAACTGTCAAATCAAGTAACTAACTATAACAAGGTCAATAATGACAAATGAAACCTTATCTGCTGAGCTTGAAAGATACAAAGAATGGGTAAAATTGCTTGAAGAAAGACAAAATGTAGATTTAGGTACTCGAGAAAAGCTTATAATAGATGATATAATTCAGGAGAAAAATGGACAGTTTACGGATTTTGGAAAAGAAATTAACAATCTTAAACAAACTCTTTCTGAATAATCAAAGAAAAAGGAATTGTTAACAAAAACATTTAATGTTTTCAAAAACGAATCCAAGGAAAAAGAAGCTAAGAATATTGATACAGAAATTGCTTTGGAAAGAAAGTTAAAGAACTAGATAACATTGTTTGTAAAATGGGTCAATCCGCACAAACTGTGCATATGCTCACGAAACCACAAGTTTTCTATGATAACAACCTAAAACAAGCTCTTGGTTTTCAAAATCCTTTCTATCTTAAGAAAGCTCAGCAGATTAGGCCAATATGTATGAACGGTAATGTTTATTGCTAAGAAACCAATGTAATCAATTGCAGATTCGAAACTTTTGAATCTTGAAGAAGAGAGTCATCCAATATGCTTTTAAAACAAAGTGATCCAATGTCTAAAAAAGAAAGTTAACACTAAACCAATTGATTATGCTGAGTTAAATCGATTATCTAAAGATTTTGGTAAACGCTTTATCCCACAACGAGAACTATCTGTTGAACAAGCTTTACACCCTATTATTAACCAATCTGCTTCTTCGCCTGTCAAAATTGAGGCTCCTCGGAAACTTCCTAAGGTAAGCCTGATTAATACAAGCCTTAAAAAGCTTAAATACCATCTTAGCCAATTTGACAATGTGGTGAAAAAGCGGATCACTCCTAATGCTTTAACAGAAGGGGAATAGGGGTTTGAACACACCAAAGCTGTTTTTCAAAATGAAATAATTCCATTTTTAAAGACTTTAAAAGACATATTTAATGTTTTTGATAAAGATCTTTTAAATAAAGTAACAGAAGTACAAACATTTTTTAACCAGATGGAAGTTGTTGTTCAACAGTATCATATAGACAAACAGTGTTTTGAAATTCAAAAGAAACAATTTTTATTTGAAAACGATCGACTCTTGGATCAATTCATTTCTCAAGATATTATGAATATTGTTGTGAATTCTTCTGTGGATCCGAATACTTCTGTGAATGTGAATTCTTATGTGGCTATGATTGAATCTGTGAATTATGTGGAAATATGCAACAAGTGTCTCAAACTTGAAGCTGAGCTTATCAAACAACACAACATGGTTGAAAAAGATGAGTATAATAGACTTTCAAAAAGATTTTCTAAACTTGAACAACACTGCATTTCTCTTGAAATTGCAATACAACTCAATAAGGAAATTTTTCAAAAGAATAACACATCTGTGAACCAAACTGAACCTTCATTTGATCAATTGTTTAAATTAAACAATTTGAAAGCTGAGCTTCAAGCAAAAGACACGAAAATCAAGAAGTTAAAAGCACACATTAAGCGTGTCAATGAAACTTCTACCAGTGAAAGTGTGAAAAAGGACTTAGATGAAACTGAGACTATCAACATTGAACTGGAACATAGGGTGACAAGACTAATTGCTAAAAATGAGCGTTTAAAACAAATGTATAAACAAGTTTATGATTTAATTAAACCATCATGTGTTCATGCTAAAGAACAAACTGAATCTTTAGCTAATCAAGTAAATCAAAAGTCTGTTTAAATTTTTGATTTAAATGCTCAACTTCAGGAAAAAGTGTTTGTCATAACAACATTAAAAAATGATCTTAGAAAATTAAAAAGGAAGGACAAAGTTGATAATGCTGCCCAGATGTCAAATGCTACCACTATGGCTCCAGGAATGTATAAGCTTGACCCAATAATTTTAGCTCCCCAGGTTAAGAATAATAGGGAATCTCACGAATACTACCTTAAGCATACTATGGAACAAGCCGCTATTCTTAGGGAGGTAGTTGAACAAGCTAAATCATGAAACCCTTTAGATAACGCATCTTACTCAGCCTGTGTGTATGTTAAGCTAATTCAAGAGTTGCTAAGTTATATTAGAGATACTTGCCCTGATATTCACAAACCTCGTGAGAAATTAGTTGCGGTCACCCCAAGCGAATAAAAGAAAATAGTTAGAACTTACTAACAAGCCGCATCATCAAGACACATTGCCCAAAGTAACTAACAACCTTATTGTCTTCTAAGGATTAAAACCTACTATCAATTCTAGCGGATCAAAGTCTTCAAGCAATACAAAGAATGATAGTGATTTAGTGAACACTCAGATAGTAATGAAAGAATAAAGAGAAGTCAAATCTAGGAAGTTAAATCATAAGTTGAATAAAACAGACACTCTGATTCTAAAATGTTTGAATGAAATGTTTTAAGCATCTTGTTTAAATGGTGCTTCAGGGCTCTTGTTCTGTATGTCAATGAATGTTTAGTTTGACACTAATCCTGCTATGTGTTTTAATTAATCATGTAAATAGTATTAATGTGCGTGATAAATCTGCCTCTATGAAAAATAAAAAGAGAAAAGAATGGAAACCTACTAGAAAAATCTTTAACTCTGTTGGATATAAATGGAAACCCACCGGAAGGACTTTAACCTTAGTTGGAAATGCATGCCCTTTAACTAGGATTACCACCACTAATCAAGTGCCTCTTAGGGTTCCCATTCCTCTTGAAGTAGTTACACCCGAACATGTAGTAACCAGAGTATATACAAGGAGACCTAAAGTACCTAAATTTGTTCCTAATAGAAAACCTAAGGTTGCAAAATCTATGACTGCTAATAGAATGGAACCCGATACATCTCGGGGATCTGATACTTCAGTTGCTCCATCCTCTTCTTCTCTTATCGATTGCAGGTTGCCCAAATTATTTTGTGGTATTTGGACTCTGGCTGCTCCAAGCACATGACCGGAGATCGCTCTCAGCTCACCAATTTTGTTCATAAGTTTCTCGGTATTATCAAATTCGGTAACGACCAAGTTGCAAAGATTATGGGGTATGGCGATTATCAGATAGGGAATATTACAATTTTAAGGTTTATATGTGGAGAGACTATGACCATAATCTATCTCATTGGTCAATTCTGGAAACTCAGATCTTGAAGTAGCTTTCAGAAAACACACTTGTTTTGTCCATAATATGGAAGGTGTTGATTTACTTTCAGGATCTCGAGGAATTAACCTGTATTCTCTGTCCATTAAGGATATGATGACGTATTCTCCTATATGTCTCTTGTCAAAAGCCACAAAGACTAAGTCATGGTTATGGCATAACGTAGTCTCTTATGAAACTTTGGTGCTCTTAATCACATGGCTAGAAAGGTCTAGTACGTGGTCTTCCCAGACTTAAATTTAAAAAGGACCATTTATGTTCTACATGTGCTATAGGAAAAAGCAAGAAGCAATCACATAAACCTAAATCTGAAGACACCAATCAAGAAAAACTATATCTTCTGCACATGGATCTTTGTGGGCCTATGCGTGTTGCAAGTGTAAATAGGAAAAAGTATATCCTCGTCATTGTGGATGATTACTCTCGGTTCACATGGGTGAAGTTTCTAGCATCAAAGGATGAAGCTCTAGATTTTATAATCAAGTTTTTGAAAATGATACAACTTAGATTGAATGCAGCTGTAAGGAACATTCGTACAGATAATGGAACTGAGTTTGTTAATCAAACTCTGCGAGACTACTATGAACAGGTTGGCATCTCTCACGAAACATCGGTTGCGCGAACTCTACAACAAACAGGGAGTTTTGAACGGCGAAATCGTACTCTTGTTGAAGCCGCTCGTACAATGTTAATCTATGCAAAAGCTCCTTTATTTCTATGGGCCGAAGCAGTTGCTACCGCATGTTACACCCAAAACCGATCCATTATACGAACGTCGCTATGAAAAAACTCCTTATGAGCTCTTACATACCCGATTTATCCTACCTTCACGTTTTTGATGCACTTTGCTACCCAAACAATGATAGTGAGAATTTGGGCAAACTTCAAGCTAAAGCTGATATAGGTATTTTCATTAGATATGCACCCAAGAAGAAAGCTTACCGTATTTACAACCAACGTACCCGAAAAATCATTGAAACCATCCATGTCGATTTTGATGAGCTGACGGCAATGGCTTCTGAACAAAGCAGTTTAGAACCCGCGCTTCATGAAATGACTCCTGCAACACCCAGTTCAGGACTCGTTCCAAACCATCCTCCTTCAGTACCGTTTGTACCACCATCAAGGCATGAATGGGATCTTATGTTTCAACCAGTGTTTGAGATTTTTTCTCTTCCAGCTAGCGTTGCCTCTCCAGTTCCTGTAGAAAAGCTCTGAACTCCTGTTTGAGTCAACGGTTCCACTTCCTCAAAACTTTGATCAAGATCACCCCTCACCAAGGTAACTCACAAACTACTCTACAACATAATCCCCAACAATTCTCTCAGTGCTGAAGAAGAGTAATTGTGATCATGATTTTGTATACTTTTACACATGTTATATAATTGTTAATATCATGTTAGGATGGAAATATAAGTGTTGTAGTTTAAGTGTAAAAAGTATATGTATAAACTAGTAATTAAAAGTTTACTTAAGAAAGTTTATGATTTAAAGGTGTTGTTAAGGACTTGTTATCTTGGACACTTGGAAAAAGTATGGACTAATTGACACTATAATATGTAATACATATGATATAAATCATAGTAATGGACTTGTAACAAGATGGTTAAGCTTAAAAGTGCAAAAACTAAGTTTAAACATGTTTTTATGAAAAACATCAAAACTTTCTGTTTTAATTCGACACATAACCTATTTAATTTATATTTTTATAAAATAGTACGTCTCCTGACGATTCCAAAAAAGTAAGAATTTCGAAAAACGGATTAATAACGAAGAAGATACGTAGTTTACAAGTTATACGTTAATTAAACGCGTTATAAAAGAAATTTTATAAAAACAAGTTATAAAATACTTCTGATATATAAAGTTTATTATTTTTCACAGATAGCACTTATTTTTAGGATTCCAAAACATTTCGAATCATAATTTTTGGATCAATAACGAAGGAGTTATGAATTACGCGAGTTTATATACTTAAATGTATAAAAATACTTTTATAAAACTATTTTTATAAAAGTTACTGTTCATCTCAGACATGAACATTTTGAAAACATCATTAATATGATAGAACTTTTAATAACCAAGACGTGCTCGAAAGAATCACTAAAAACGGAGCTAAAACGAATAAAATACGACATTTACGGGTTTTACGATAACTAAATTTATAAAAATAAGTTTATAAACTGTCATGAACAGTAAAACCACTGTTCACCAGAGGACTAAAAATATGAAAATGTAATATTTTGATAACTCGTCTTAATACGAAAGCGTGGACATAAGAAACGAGCTTAAAACGAAGAAATTGCGTCGTTTTTACTATTGAGCTATTTATAAACGTTTTAACTTTATAAATACGATTTCACAAACGCAATTAGATGGTGATGTAGCTATATAGAATTGTATATGGTAGTAGTTAATCAAAGTGCTTAGTACTTATACGGCCTATATTGGATTAGGTTGCATTCGGCGTTTATCTGACGCATTTTCTGTGATATAATCTAATATTCATTACTCAAGGTGAGTTCATAGCCCCACGTTTTACATTTTAATGATTTACAAGTTTTGAGGTGAGAAACATATTCATGTTTTACAATTGGACGCAAGTGGACATTTCACATTACGATTACGTGTTTGCCTAAGTATCGATAACCCATATGAGCCCATTATCATGAACTGTCAATTACTGTTGTGACCGCGAATGTTATAAATAGATCTATTTGGGATTAACATCCCTGTTCAGATGAGTCATGCTCACTGTGCCGGTTTGCCGGACAACGAACGTATACCATGTCGGACATAGGATGTTGCGGGTTAGAACATCATCACGGGCAATGTTGGCAATTTATATTGCATTTCATACATGTCGAGCTTCAGTGTCATGAGCTTAGGAAAACGTAATTACATTTTATGATGTTTGCATATGTTGCATTATCATGGGGAAATCTTGCGGTCCTACATTATACATTTTATAAACCTATTAATTTACTCAACAATATGTTGACGTTTTAAGCAATGGGTTCAATAAGGCACGAGGTGCAAGAGATACATTGTGGTTTTTTGATTTGATGTCATGCATTAAATATTTGTCACATTACATTTTTGTATATCTGTTATGGTGCTAAAATCTTATATTTTTGAAACAAAGTGACCAAGTGAAGCTTTCGGGCTTTTGTAACAAATAATTTTTGTTAAATCAAATGAATCATTTTTAAACATCTAATTAGATGGTCGCTATTCTTATATCTACTCATTGTAGGTTAATGAACTATGAAGTACCACCCCCCACCCATATTCCGTACGACCCAATTTTGGGGGTGTTAAAGATTGGTATCAAGAGCCAAGTTTATAGAGAACCCAGGTCAAAATGTTTTTGCGGACTAAACCCGTTTTTTTTCAAACATTGTCTACATACAAAGGGATTTTCACACGGGACATATATACAAACACGTACTTAGTTGCCAATAGTTGGTTACAGACTAGATGCATTTAGTAGATGCATTCATGATTGATATACATGTTATGATATAAATGTATATTACTATAAGAGTCTTATATTAAATATTAATATAAACTATTTTGGATTTTTAGATACAGTCATGTCAGATTTTGAGGATTCCACGGTTACATACACTGCTGTATCCAGTCCATTTAGAGGGTTGTCAGACATCGGATCTCCGAGGGTCGATGGACCACCCGTGATGCTAGAGGATCCAAATGCATATGTGGTAGCTGCTTTTCAGGCCCCGCCATCTATTGATTATGTGCCAGGTTCTGAGTATCCACCTTCACCAGACTTTGTTCCAGAGCTAGTTTATCTAACGTTCATGCCACCAGAGGATGAAGTACTCCCAGCTGAGGAGCAGTCCTTACCTGCTGTTGTCTCACCTACTACTAATTCACCAGGCTATGTTCCTAAGTCAGATCCTAAGGAGGATCCAGAGGAGGATGATGATGTGGACCCTGAGGAGGATCCTACTGATTATCCTGTCGACGGAGGATACGGTGGCGATGATGAGGATGAGTCATCTGATGATGACGAGGATGATGATGTTGATATTGAAGGGGATGAGGAGGAGGAGGAGGAGCACCCAGCTCCTGCCGACTCTACAACTGTTGCTTTACCAGCTGTTAATCAGGCCCCATTTGCTAAGGAAACGAAGCCATTTGAGACCGACGAGTCTGCGGCCATACCACCACCACATCCTGCTTACCACGTTACTGCTAGGATGTCGATCCGAGATGAGCCACCTTCACCATTTTGGTCTAAGGCAGAGGTTGCCAGACTCCTTACCAAACCATCACCTCCACCATCACCACTTTCCCCATAGTCATCACCACTACCTCAGATTCCCTCACCACCACTACCTGTATCACCTCTACCATTACCTGTTAGTCCTACTTATCTATTAGGCTACAGAGCTATGATAATCCGGCTGAGAGTTGAGGCCCCATCTACTTCCCATTCGCCATCGCCACATATCATACTCTCCCACACCAGAGCAGATACACCACCATCAAGTACCCTACCACCAGGGACACCACCACTCTTACCCATACCGCTACCTACTTCATCACCACCTTTGCATCTACTCGCTACTGACCGTAGAGCAGACAGACCCGAGGTTACCTTACCGCCTCGGAAGAGGTTAGGTATCGCTCTCGGTCAGAGATATAAGGTAGGAGAGAGCTCGTCTGCCCTCACTGCTAGACCTCCTGGAGGTTTCAGGGCGGACTATGGTTTTGTTGCCAATATGGACAGGGAGATTATGTGGGATCTAGAGAGAGAGGTCGATTATGGGATCAGCGACACTTGGGATGAGATGCTGGTAGACATGCCAGGGGCACCAGCGACTGATGAGACAGAGTTAGGTCGGAGGATGACCAACTTTGTCACTACTATCAGATAGGATACAGATGAGATTTACGTGAGACTAGATGATGAGCAGACTGAGCGACAGCTGATGGCTGGTCGGTTCAACATGCTGTATAGGGATAGGCGTGCACATGCTTGTACATGTTTACTTATGGAAAGAGAGGCTAGGATGTCTCGAGAGGCTTGGGGACGATCCATGAACGCTTGTAATCTTGCACGTTCAGAGGTTATGTCACTGCGTACTACTATATTGGGTCAGCAGGCAGTGATTACAGAGTTGTAGGCAGCGGACCGTAAGAGACAGGCAGTAATTACAGAGTTACTGGCAGCAGACCACAGGAGACAGGCACAGTTCATTGAGGCACTAAAGTTGCTGAAGGCACTACAGACCCAGATGACAGAGATTCAGAGACAACAGGGACCCGCTAAAGGTCCTGCACAGCCAGATGCACCAAAGGAGACTGGTAGCAGTTCATAGATCAAGTTATGGTTAGTTATTTTGTTCAGCCTACTAAATATTACGTTAATTCCCGACTAGTATGGCTTTAGGTTGTATATATTCTTTTATCTTGTAACCTAATCGTAGTGATCATTTTGTATCTGAACCATTCATGTATGTTCTTTTTGTATCTGAACCATTCATGTATGTTTTCCAATTTATATATGGAATGGTTCTATTATGTCACGTCTGTAATCGAATTTATTATGAATGAATGGTGATTTAGCTTATCCATTGTTAATATTTAATTAAGTTGTATATTTACTGTATGTTGTGATCTCCTTTTACTTATTATGTATATGTCATGTCATGGTTATGATTTTATGAAATCTAACGGGTATTATATTTTCTTGTGATTTGAAGAAAATGGCACCAAAGAAAAGGACCACGAGGTTAAACCCAGAAACAACAACCACAACCCCCGCCACCACATCTGTCACTAATGCCCAGCTGAAGGCAATGATTGACCAAGGCGTTACTGCCGCTTTGGCAGCACGTGATGCTGACAGAAATACAAATGGCGATGATAGCCATATTTCGGGAACGGGTGTTAGAAGGACATAACGAACTGCCCGTGAATGTACTTACACTGACTTTCTCAAATGTCAACCATTAAACTTCAAAGGCACGGAAGGAGTTGCCGGTCTATCTCAATGGTTTGAAAGAATGGAGTCTGTTTTCCACATCAGTAATTGTACAGTTGAGAATCAAGTCAAGTTTGCTACTTGCACTCTCCATTCAGTTGCTTTAACATGGTGGAACACTCATGTCAAGACAGTTGGTCATGATGCCGCTTACGGTATGCCTTGGAAAACACTCATGAAAATGATGACTGACAAATACTGTCCTCGAAATGAAATCAAGAAACTGGAAATGGAGATTTGGGATCTGAAGGTGAAGGGTACTGACTTGACAAGTTATACCCAACGCTTTCAGGAATTGGCTTTGTTGTGCGGGAGGATGTTTCCCGAAGAATCTGATAAAATTGAAAAATATGTCGGTGGTCTTCCCGACATGATTCATGGGAGTGTAGTGGCGTCTAAACCAAAGACAATGCAAGAAGCAGTTGAAATCGCAACCGAGCTAATGGATAAGAAAATCCGCACTTTTGCTGAACGTCAGACTGAGTCCAAGAGAAAGCAAGATGATAACCAACAACAACAACAATAACAACAGAACAAGAGGCAGAACACTGGCAGGGCTTATACTATGGGGACTGGTGAGAAGAAACAATATGGGGGATTTAAACCCCTATGCTCAAAATGAAACTATCACCACAATGGTCCATGTGCTCCTAGATGCCACAAGTGTAATAAAGTCGGCCATCTGGCCCGTGACTGCAGGAGCACTGGAAACGCTAACAATGCTAACAATCAGAGGGGCAATGGGCCGGGTCAGAAGCCTACTTGTTATGAGTGTGGAGCCCAAGGGCACTTTAAGAGGGATTGCTCAAAGCTGAAAAACAACAACCTCGATAACCAAGGTGGGAATGGCCTTGCACCGGCAAAAGTGTATGCGGTAGGCCGTGCAGGGACAAACCCAGACTCAAACGTTGTTACGGGTACGTTCCTTCTAAACAACCACTATTCTTTTATCTTATTTGATACTGGTGCCGATAGAAGCTTTGTGTCTACTACATTTAGTTCCCAAATTGATATCACACCAACTGCATTAGATCATTTTTACGATGTCGAACTAGCCGACGGGAGAATAATTGGGTTAAACACTGTATAATAATCTTAACACAAGTATGGAATGATTCACTTAGAGTTTTAAAGAGAGAGAGAGAGAGAGAGATGGTTGGATGAACACTTAGAGAGAGAAAGAAAACATAGAATATTAGATTAATGAAAATGTAACAAATAAACAACCAACACCTTCTCCATGTGTGGAGAGGGTTTATATATGCCTAGCTAACCGTCCATGGGCTTGTGGTATGGGCTTACAATGTAACTTTGGCCCGGTTAGCTTTCTAACTTAATCTTACAACTTACTATATGACTACATATATTGTAAGTGACCGATACTTTTCCGTATTTCTAACAATCTCCCTTTAAGGGAGGTCACTCTATTTTAAAAAAAATTCAAACCTAGCATACTATGATTTCACTTCGGTCTTGAGCTCGTAGTCATTAACTTCAATCATTTACTTATGATTTGATGTAGTGATCAATGACTTTGGAGTTGAGCTAGTTCTCTAGTCTTGACATGATGTGATCATTGAGCTTCTTGAAATCATCAATCAAGCATAATCTCGTTTTACCATCTTGTAAACTTTGCCATCTCGTAAACTTGTGACTTCTGGACCGACATGCTCATACCTTTCTTGATTTGATTAATCTTGAAAAGCTTTAATAATGCATCTTTCTTGAATTTATTTAACTTTAACACTTTGTCGCTTCAAGAAGGACGTATGGTATCAGAGTAGCGGAAGTCTTGAAACATGTACTTGAGCTTTCATGATTCTTTATATTTGTCGGTCGGGTATGAGCATGTGGCTATGAATCTTGTGAGTCAGCTGGAATCAGGTACCTCCATCACCATCTTTAAATATTCCTAAAATAAAACAGTTAGCAACGAATATGGCTTTGTCATTCGCCCGTGGTTGGTTGGAGTAACCTTCGAATCCATGAGGATCGACCTATGATCAGGTAGATTCAATTTAAGAAGAATCTCCTTGACAGGATTTCCAGCTGTAGTATTGAATCTTTCTAACACATATGTATTAGATTTCATCGTATCAGCATGTTCTCATTATGGAACGTCTCAATGCTAGACATTCACGATATGAGTTGAACAGCGAAGTCTAACTTATCTCACCGATTGAATAAAAATGTGAATTTGAAAATCAAATCGACGTGTCACTTGCTTAAAGTGTTTATGTGAACATCAGAGTGTTATCATTTCAAAAAAATTAACCAGCATTCGTCAATTCATAAGCCTGGAACAAAGTTTGATTCTTATTTGAATCGCACATAGTTTATTTCCAATTGTCACAAGTTTGATTCATATAGAATCGTTTTTTTTTTTGCACAACGTCACCTACCATAGTTGTTTGATGTTGTTTCAAGCAAGGGATTTCCATCTTCATCGTGATTGAAATCACCGGATTGTTCTAGCAAAATCACAAGGATAATGCGTTAGGATCTTAAATATGTTCTTGTTTTTCACATATGTGTGACATTAGAAAGCATGATTTGACAATACTGTCTTTTAAGATTTAGGATGATCTCTTTTGGCTTTGACTCAACTAGTGCATTTTGTTTTAGTGATCGGAGGCTGGAGCGGACTGCCACCTTTTTCAATATCAACTAACTCGGAGTGAGGAAAGTTGATTAGAATTTGCATGTATTCAGTGAGAAATGAAAAAGAGTCTGTTGAGAGGGTAAAAAAATAACCCTTGAGTGGCTAGGGAGGGTTGTGCAAAGCGTCACTGGGTCCATGACTATCTTCAATGTCAGACAACACCTTAGTGTTTCTGACAGATTATGTATTGACCTGTTTTCTGCCTAAGTGTATGGAGGGCTTCTTTCTTTTCACCATTTATCCTTACATTTCTTTTTCATTCTTTAACCCCTTCAATGCTTACCGAGACTTCATAACTAACACCTTGTTGGGTTTGTTCCAGTGTTAGCTCCATCTCAGTAGGCATTATTCCCGATTCTCACTTTTTCTTCTTTTGTATCATACCTAAGGACTTCTACACTATCTAGTAGATATCCCTGGGAAGATCCCTTCGGTTCTGGTTGGATCATGGGATTTGAATACATATGCCTAACCACCTTATAACTCCATAAATTTAAGTACATGGTCGGTCTTTAGGGTATTCCATCACAATCAAAACCAACATCATTGAAAAGTTCAATCAAAGTGTTTGATATAAATATCAAAAGATTTACACTTTGAGAGTTTTTCATCATTACTAAAAAGCTCCCCCTTAACATGCGCACCATAATCGTAGTACATGTTAAGTGTTAGAGTGCATTGAGTCTATTTTATATGATCACATGACAATACAATTACGATTTAGTTCTGTTTAATCCCATTTTCTCCCCTTATCCAAAATGTTAATCCCTTGATTTTGGATATCAATTGATTAAACGTTCGGGGACAAAATGTTACATAATCACTATAAGGAACATTTTAATGCTCCCCTCAAGTTTTGAGGGTATTATGATTGTGGATGACGTATTAATTATTTTGAAATTTTTTGAATTTACTAAGAAATTCTTTAAAATTTTATACTCGAGCACTCCTTATTATCACCATCGGTCTACACTACTTATATACAAATTCACAATGGTTTAATGTTATACGGGAATGACCTTTGAGCATTATGAAACACAATATGACAAAGTCATATTGTTCTTTGTAGCATTCCGAGGTCAGTTCCGTAGAGTCTACCACTAATGAATTTCTCCAAACTCCTCATCATCCTCCTTTCCTTTAGCAGCTTGTTGATGTCCTTGATCATGAAATGAGCTCTTTTCTTTTCCAAATTGCTCTGTCTTCTCTTCGGCAAGTACTTCATGTCGATATTCTTGGTTATGTCTTCGAGCGAAGAAAGAAGCCTGGTTAACGTGCCATCACTGAACTTGTACAGTTCGTCAGAGCGCATCAACCTGTTCCTCTTGTGGTCGTCGACCATTAATGAATTCCTTGGAGGGTTCTTGTCTGGAGTGTACGGGTGCCTTTTTCTGAGATATGGTCTTGTAGTATTAGGCTTGGTGACATTGATCTTCTTTTGATAACTTTCAACTCCAAGTTGAAGATCCTCGATCGTTCTGAATAAACCAGGTACTTCTGGGGGTGAAACATTCTTAGGGCTATTACAAAGTAGCAGCAAACATATCCCCTGAAAGTTTGTGAGGCCGAATTTGAACCACAAAATTAACATATTCCTCGATATTCAATGATTCGGAGTCCAGGTAAGCACCTTCAATTGGAATTGTATAATACGTTATCAGCTCTTTCTACTTACAATCCTTCTAAGTACCCGTATCCATGTCTTCCTTCTAACCTTGACATGAGTGGACTTGCCAGAATACGTTTGTAGAATATACATCTCCCCTTGTTTGTATGTCGTGCTATGCTTAGAAGGACTTATGTTGTTCTCTCCAATGTGAGATGCCCCATAACGCATATTTATCATAAGCAACCTTAACATGACTCCATATGTTTGGAACCATGTCTTCAATGCCTGGTAGATCATACTTAGCGGCCTTTGTCTTGGTAGTAGACGTCGTGTATGTCATAGTCGAAATTCCTCCTTGTAGATACTTGAGATCATTGTTGATGAAGAATTTGAATGGTACTCTTTGACGTTTTCTACGCTTGATCAAAGGAAAGGGTTTTTGGATAGTTCAAATGGATTGTCACCGCCTTTAGGATTTTCCCAATCAAGCTTTTTTTGAAGAAGCCTTATTGCATTCTTTAAAATCATATTTAATTCAGCATAATTAGACGTTGTGCCTTCTGAGTGTCTAAAGGCTGGTCTAGCAAGATTTTTGAGGTTATAAAATCTTCAAATTTTTCGCCATTCTTGATGTATCAAGGTGATGTGTCTATTGGACGTGCTCATCAATTATCAAAGTCCTTCAACAATTTATCAGTTGAATAGTGATAGCTACTAGAGTCATCAAACAAATTTTGAGTTGGTCCTTCCTGAGTAGTCTTGCCAATATTCCAGTCAGGGTCAGTGGGTTCTTGAGGTGGTGTAGGTTTCTTGAACCAGTCACGTCTAGAGGCAGTCTTTTTCCTTGGTTCATCTTCATTATCACCCATATTCCCTTCTTGATCTTGTGGCATGTCTGAGTCTGCAACCTCGAACACTAGTTCCTCTGATTGAATAGACTTTCTAGAAGATTTCGGTTGAGACTTGGTGCCTTTAGAAGAGCCAGACGTTAAATCTTTCTTTTTTTGACATGTGGTTGGTTATGCATCTTTGCTTGTCTTTCTCTTCTTTAACCCTCGGTTTGATCTAACGGAAAGGTCTTCATCTTTATCCTTGTCTTTTCGGCCACGCTTCAATGAATATACATCATAAGAGAAGAAGAAATCTTTGTGAATCGAGGGTAGTACAACTTTTCTTGCTTTTTGAAGTCTTTATTGTCAATCTGATAGGTGAAGTCTTCCCAGAGTAACTCCACATAATCTACATTCTTCTGAAAGCTACATTTTCCCCATATGATTTGTTGCTTTCTGGAGAGACGATAAGCTTGTCAAGACCACTAGTCTTTCCTGATAAGCTTATGTTTCATTATAGAGAAGCAAAAAAAGTTCTCCAAGGGGTTGAGATTTGATCGACTAACTAATCATTGAGTAAAGTGATATCCCCAGTATGACCAAGATCTCTTTAGAAAGACACAATGTCTTCTTCAGTGGGTAGTGCATCAAAGTCTTGATCTTGTACTCTTAGACAAATCTGAAAGATATCTCTAAAGACTTCCAAGGTAAGCTTAAATCTTTTCTTCTTGTTAATTTTGAATCTGTAGAAGTCATCATGCTTGTATACAGAGTTCCAGAATTGGTGCATATACACTTCAGGGACATCATCAGTGATGAGAAATAAAGGATAGCATGGAGTTCGTGAGTGTAACTAATGGCATCTTGAAGTGTCTTGGGAATGTGGGTTCTCTTGGTGAAAATCCATGAGGGATTCTTCCATTGAATTTTCCGATATCAAATCTATTCTCCTTGGGAACAAGCTCAAGATCAAGCTTGGTTTGTTGAGCAGTGATAGAAGACATGATTCTGCTAAGAATTGTCACATACAGTTCATATACAA
Organism: Tanacetum coccineum; assembly: GCA_026074375.1. NCBI lineage: Eukaryota > Viridiplantae > Streptophyta > Magnoliopsida > Asterales > Asteraceae > Tanacetum > Tanacetum coccineum. Next base: position 22,948 of record BQNB010044379.1, on the reverse strand, counting down.
GCAAATATATATAACACTGATACACAATCTAGATCGTGATTCAAGATTATTAATGCAAGACATGGTTTACAACAGGGGATATGCAAACAAATACAAGGAAACAAAGTGATATACCTACACACAATGCAAAGAACTGATACACATGCAAACAAGATACACACACTCTCATATACCACATTGACAATAGGCAAACTAATGAAATCATGGCAAACACTTAAGATTTCTAAGGAAAATTACACCTAACTTAATCACTCAATGATAAGATAGGGATAAATTATACTTAGATTAGGTTATTAGGTTGAATTATCAAGATAATGTGATTAATTCAATTAGAAAACATCAAGTATATATCGCCTATGTAAAGTGTATAGATCGCATATGTAACATTTGAGTGTATAGATCGCCTTGTGTCAAGATAGGGATTGATCGCCCATTTACAATTTTTTATCGTATTATGATCTCCTGTTTATGACACCTATGTATAGATCGCCTTTTAAGTTTACATGTATAGATCGCCTTTATAATGTTGTATTGATTGCCTGTGTTAACATTCGTATAGATCGCCTGTATAAATATTTACGTATTGATCGCCTGTGAAAACATCAAGTGTATTGATCGCCTGAAATAAATGACTTATGTATTGATCGCTTTATGCAAGTTTTTAAATAAAACATGTTTATGCCTGTTTATAGCCTCTAAGTTCTTAAACATGATCAAATAATATCAATATATCATTTAACATCTTTAATGCACAAATTAACAATGAAAATCTTGGTTCTAAGCATGTTCGACCCATATTGAGCTCGGAAACCACATAAATTTCAAAGATTTATCATGTAGCATTGTAAAACCAAAACACTCAAATGCACTCAAACATTCTTTATAACCCTTTTTAAACCCAACCCCATAAACATTTTCAAGTTTTTACCCACTTTCACTTAGTTCGGCATACAAGAATCAATCAATACCCACGAAGGAGTTAACCCCATTAAAAATTGTTAAAGGTGCAACAACTAGACCCCTATAGGACCAAAACCCCTTAATCAATTTGAGATTCCATACACTTTTAAAGGTGATGCAATTTAAATCGAGTTTTAGGGTTTTTTCGGGGAATGACTTGGTCAAGATTTGGTCAAATTATAGACGTTTTGCATTGATAAGTTTATCATTTTGACTATTAACGAGAATTGAACGAGTTCTTGAGGTTTTGAAAGTCAACAATAGAGGTTTAAGGTGAGTGTGTGTGTCACGATAGGTAAAGTGACGGGGATGGAGTATAAGTTTAAAACTATGGTGTTTTGGCATAAATGCCCCCCTAAGGTTTAATGAGCACTTCAAATTGTCTTAAAAACTTATCCTAAGGCAAACACAAGTTTAGCAAAAGGCAAAACTAGTCCCTAAGGTTTAGTAAACAAGAAAAAATCACACAGTTTGCATTAATACCCCTATAAGATTAAACATATATCAAATAAAGCCCGATTGAGTTAAACTTAATTAACTCCCCTTTAATTATTCACCCGATATCATTATAACCTTTTCTGATTGACACCTTATTAATTATGAAGAAGATGATTTTGATAGTTTCTCCCCCTTAAATAATGAGCCGTTTTCTATTGAAAGAGCAGTAGTCGTTATTTGATGGTTCAAAATTATCTTAGAAAAATGATGATCTGTTGAATCTGAAAGATGATTATTGTATATATTGAAAATCAACACCAAAGAAAATAAGATTTCTCTTATTTTGCTCATAAGCGACATGACACGTACATTATAGTTTTAAGAAGCACTGGTTATGATGCAATAGTAATCACAAGACCTTTTATGAATATGATGTAATTATTCTGGAAAATAAATTCCCGTTGTGAGGTCAAGCTCGTCTTTTTGACGCTACTTGCCTTGAAGGATGATACGATTACTATCAAAAATTATAGAAGCCATTTTTGGCTGTTTTGATAGCTTTTGAAACTTCTGCTCGGAACTTCATTTACTGCCCCCGTATCATTATTGAATGACATTTCTAAGGCCGTAAATGCTATCGATTTTCAAAAGACATGCCAGAGATACATATTTTTATATTTTTACAGATTTTTTAATTTTTCTTTTGTTTTTTAAAAAATTTTATAAAAGAAAAATATTTTTGTGTTTTTATGTTTTCTTATGTACATATGATACAGGATATTAGTTACCAACATCACTCATCCGTTTCCTTTGCCAGACGATTCAACGTTTCCCGAGACATGCTTCTCATACCGAGCTTTTCGATCAAGAAGTTGAAACTTTCTCGAGGCAACGGTTTAGTAAAAATGTCAGCCAGTTGGTATTCAGTCCAGACTAGGGATGGCAATGGGTCGGGGAATTTCGGGGATCGTATTTACCATCCCCATCCCCGTTTCTCAGCCTCATCCCCATCCCCGTCCCCATCCCCATTGGGGAATCAATTTACATCCCCATCCCCGTCCCCAATGGGGATCGGGGATCCCCACGGGGATTCGGGGATTTTTCGCCCTTATAAATTGAGCATAAAAATTACACAACTAAACGAAAATATAAAGAATTGACCTACATAATGTCTTAGAACGCATACGTTGTACATGGTTTGATTAATTAAAATGTCATTCAACTTTAAAGCATCGTAAATACTAAAATATCACATATACTATATAAATAAAATGGATCGAATGTGTGTATTCAGAAAAAATATTAATTGAATAATATATAGTTAGTACTTAACATTTTAAAAGTAGTCGATTCATTAAATATGACATATACATACAAATATACTTCAAGTATAATATTAGTCAATACTTACTAACTTATACTATACAGTACAAAGTAGTATTATTATACAAATTATTTTATTAATTTTTGTAACATTAAAAAGTTCTGGGTCGGGGTACGGACTTCTCACAGGGCCGGGGATTTCTGTTATCACATCCCCCCCCATCCCCGGTTTCTAAATTCGGGGTTTCCCGCTTCCCCATCCCATCCCCGGTAAACTATATTGGGATTCATTGTCAATTCGGGTTTGGGGATCGGGTCTCCATCGGGTACGGGTTTTTATTGCCATCCCATAGTCCGGGACAAAGTATAGCTCACAATTCCATTCCCCACTTGCTCCTTATGAGATGGTTAGCGAATATGATGTGGCCTATTGCTCTTGAATGTTGAACATTGTTGCAGCATAAAGCAATCGCACTCTTGTTGTCGCAGTACAGAGGGATCTTATTGAATTAAAAGCCATAATATGTTAGCTGTGAACGCATCTAAAGGATTTATGACCAACACCCAGATAAGGCAATATATTCAGCCTCTATACTCGATATGGCAGTGCTTTTTTGCATCTTGGACGACCGGCTAACAAGTTTATCACCTAAGAATGATGGAGCTTCCCCGACTTTGTAACTAGTATAGTGTCCTGACACCCCACGTGATCGGCATCTGCATAAGCTGTGAGTGACATATCGGTATCCTTCAAGTACCATAGACCCATGTTAATGGTTCCGTTAAGGTATCGAAAGATCCATTTCACCGCTTGTAAGTGCTTTTCGTAAGCTTAGCCTAATACGGGTCACATAAGAAGAGAAACATAGTCTAAGGTAATGGTCTACTGATGTAAAGATACATTATGGATCAATAATGCCCACGGTAATTAAGTGTAGGCATCAACTTGTTTCCCTGTTGTATTCTTCATCCAATTTCTTGTTTTTAATCATGGGTGTGTGACAGATCTCAGTAAAATGCAAACCATATTTTTTTAACAATTTCAGAAGTCATATGTAGATTTGTTTATACAAGATGACATCTGGGACTTTGAGATATTTGTAATCCTAAAAAGAATGCCATTTGCCCCATCATCGACATCTTGAACTTATTGGTCATCTAATTAGCAAACTTATTACACATGGCAGGATTAGATGATGCAACTATATTATATCGTTCAACTAAATTTGTACTCAGTAATATGTCGTTTCCAGCAATTGTCATGTGAAGAGTGTTGTTGGATAACATGCTCCTTTGGAGGAAAATTGTCTGAGCAGATGAGGAAGCTTGACAACATATCATACCATGCACGTGGTGCTTGTTTTAGATCGTAAAGACCCTTTTTAAGCTTGTACACATGCGATGGGTTATCCTGATCAACAAATCCTTCTGGTTGTGAAACATAGACCTCTTCTTTGAGCTCGCCATTCAAAAAAGCCGTTTTGGCATCCATTTGGTCAAAATAGTCATATTCTTGTGAGCGGCATTTGCTACGAAGATACGAATGGCCTCTATTCTAGCAACCGGTGCAAATGATTCCTCAAAATCGATTCCTTCTTCTTGTCTGAATCCTTGATCAACTAGTCAAGCCTTATTCTTTAGTACCCCGCCAGATTCATTTGTTTTGACCTTATAAATTCATTTAAGTTTGATCAAAAACACGGCTTTCTAGACACGGCACCAATTCCAAAATTCAAGTCTTTTCATAATTTATGATTTTATTCTTGATTGCATCAATCCAGACGGTTCGGTCATTGCTGTTGTTTGAAGTTCTTTGGTTCTACTGAAAGTTAGGAAAGCATCAAAATAACTCCCTCATGTATCAGTTTCAAGTGCTTTCCTTGTTGATACAGAGTGAGAAGGTATCACCAATCACGTTTTGCTATAGGATGATCTATAGTCCATCTACCTAGGTGTTCCAAATGGAGTGTGGAGTTGATCTCACATTAGATGTATGATCCTTGAGCAAGGTTGAGTCTTCATGAGGGAGATTATTAAGTTAGATCATCATGAAATGTTTGTGTTTTTGTTGATTCTTCAAAAACCTTGAGAAAGAATGGAGTACTATTATTTTTCTTGTGATGAAGGAATACTTGTTGATGGAGCATCCTGGTTAATGGAAGTTAACATAGGAGAATTAGCTAATACTTCAGCTCTTGGAGCAGCAGCTTCTTGAACTGGAGAAATAGCAGTTGATGGAGGGTTAAAGTATTCATCGAACATTGGTTGAAACAACCGATCCTAATCATATCTTATTGGTGGCAAGCAAGGTTGTTTAGAAACAAGATTTGAACTGAGTCTTGTACTGGATGTAGCAGGAGTCATTTCTTGAAGCTCGGGTCCTAAACTAAATTGTTCAGAAGCCATTGTTGTTAACTCATCAAACGTTACATGAATTGTTTCAGTAATTATCTGGGTCCTTCTGTTGTAGATTCTGAACGCTTTCTTTGCAGGCGCGTAACCAACTAAAATCCCAATGTCTGCTTTTGCATCAAATTTACCCAGATCCTCATGGTCATTGGTAGGATAGCAAAGTAAACCAAAGACATAAAAGAATGATAAGTCCGGTTTCATGTCTTGCATAAGCTCGTATGGAGTTTTGTTGTATCGGAGGCGTATCAAAGAACGGTTTTGGGTGTAACAAGCAGTATTGATAGCTTCGGCCCAGAGAAATAATAGAGCTTTAGAAAATATCAGCATAGTTCGAGCAGCTTCTACAAGAGTCTGATTTCGCCTTTCGACAACACCGTTCTGCTGAGGAGTGCGAGCTAAAGAAGTTTGGTGCGTGATGCCAACATTTTCATACCATTCACGAAGTGTCTGATTGACAAATTCGGTTCCATTATCTGTTCAAACATTCTGAACTGTGGCTTTTAAATGAACTTGAATGTTTTTAATACATTTGATGATGGTCGCAGGAGCTTCATCTTTTGTCTTCAAAAATCTGACCCAGGTAAATCTTGAGTAATCGTCGACTATCACTAACATATACCTGTTACTTAATGACCATGCAAAGGATTGTGTTTAATTTGCAACACAACACGTGCTATTATATACAAATTAAGTGTACGTGTTAGTGCATTTATTTTTCAAAATAAGAGAAATCTTTTTTTTCATTGGTAAAAAGTTATTTTCACAATAAATCAATGTTTTTAGTAATCACATAAAAGATTTTCAAAGATAATTCGACCAGTCAATAAATATGACAAAGCTCTCTTTCAAATATAAAACGCGGTGCGTTATTTGAGGGGGAGAAAGCTTCATCAAACTAATTTTTTTTCTTTTTTTAAAAAGGTCTTTCAATAATATGTCAGGATATAATATGGTAAAGTTTTTGTGAGTGACGGATACAATTTTAAGGGGAGGGGAGTTAATAGATTTTAACTACACGAGCTTTAGATGTTATTTGTTTCAAAATTTAGGGACTTATTTGAAATATGAGACCTAGTGAGTATAGGCTTTAAACGACATTCGATCAATATTGCAAACCTGATAAGTGGTAATAGAAAGACTAGGATTGTATTGGAAATAATAACTGTTTTTAAATGCATTGATAGAGTTGATTCTCAGGGATAGATCTAAGTTAGATATAAATCTAAACACTCTCATGTTTGTGTTGTCGTACATGGTTTTGTGATGATTCGGGTGTTGAAACCAGCAAGGGGGAAGGAGTAGATGTATACTTGATAGAGTCCATGGCCTTCTTTTAAAGTTACCTTCTTTAAATTTTAGGCCTTTCTTTGTTTCTTTCGGGTGCACTATTTCAATCACATGGTGGAAGAGACTTTCGTATTAGTCAATTGCATATTTGAGTCACAAGGGGCGAAGTCCGTTGGGAGTTTTAATTATTTAAAACGTAAGAGAATTCTGTCTGATTCAATAAATGCTTCCTCAAACGGTTAATCTCTAAGCTTATTTTTTAAAAGAGAGTAGAATTAGTTGCTAAAAGAGGTACACATAGGTATGATGATTCCTTAAGTTAGTCAGTATTCTGCAGAAAGAAATGAGTACATTTGGGACTTAGTTGACTTAGGGTCGTTATTCTTTCTGCTACTTGAAAGGAATTACTTGTGACTTCGGGAATTTAGTTGACTTTAGGTGTTCAATTTATAACATCAATATCTTGAAGAGAGAAATACGCTCATCCGGGACTTAATTGACTTTGGTGTGTCTAGTTTTCCATTTCCTTTTTTTTACTTTTAGCGGTATCAAATTTCTTTAAAGGGTTAATTGTGTGCTTCGATATCTGGGCTTTATTACATTAAGACTGGCTTGTTGCGGCTTGCAAAAAAGTTTGAATCTAATCAAGGAAGGATTGCTGTCTTAGGGGGAAGCCTTAGACAACTTTCTTAAGAAGATACGGGGAAGACTACGGTGTTACAAGAAACCATGTGATTCTAGCATATGGTGTTTACATCATTCAGGTCAAACCTCGTACTTATTAAATCTTGTGAACTGTGTAATATATGTAAGTATAGACTTTATGAGTGATAATAAGGGTGTGCTCGAGACAAAATTTTCAAGAATTTCTTAGTAAATTCAAAATTTTCAAATTATTGTACTCAACAATATCTTATGTACTCAAATATTGAGGGGGAGGACGACCAAATACAAGCACTGACTTCCAAAAAGAGTGCCTCTCTCTCCTTTCTTGCAGCTTACGAACCCCCCTGAAAACAAGATTTACGCAGAAAGGTAGCGAACTCTTTTTGCTCAATAGCTAAATAAAGATAAACCAAACCACCCGAAAGAGTGCCTCGAGAATCTTTTTTATTTTGACTGAAAGCAGAGGAAGCATTCGGGAACCAAACCAAAGAGCCAATACACCAACAACCAAGAAAAGGGGTTGGATTCGTGGGTGGCTCCTAGGATGGCAGAAAGGAAAGTTATGGTTCAACCAGATACGAGTGACTTATTGTGTTCTGTTTAGAATGGTGTAAAAACATTTCTGTCCACCGAACGTTTTATCAATTGATATCCAAATAAACAAGGGATTAACGTTTGGATATGGGGAGAAAAATAGCAGAGAAAATGTGATTAAACTGTATATAACTTGTATTGAAATGGATATTTAAAATAGACTCATATGCTCTCGACACTTTGCTTGTTACTTCGATTTAGATGCACATTTAAGGGGGAGCTTTTAGTGATGATGAACAAGCTCTTAAAAGTGTAAATCTTTTGTTAATTTATATCAAACACTTTGATTGAACTCTTTTAATGATTTTGGTTTTGATTGTGATGGAATACCCAAAAGACTGACAATGCAACTTCATTTTATGGAGTTTTAAGGCGTGTTTAAAGCATAGGTATTCAAATTACCATGATCCAGCAAGAACAAGGGATGTACACAGGGATTAATCCACTAGTTAGTGTAGAAGTCTTAGGTTGATACAAAAGGAGGGATAAAGTGAGAATCGGGAATAATGACGACTGAGATGAAGCTAAACTCTGGAACAAAACAAAAGGTGTTAGTTATGAAGTCTCGGTAAGCAATTAAAGGGGTGGATGAATAAGAATGAAAAATAAATGTAAGGATAAAGGGTGAAAAGAAAGAAGCCCTCCATACACTTAGGCAGAAACCGGGTCAATACATAATCTGTCAGAAACACTAAGTTGTTGTCTGACATTGAAGACAGTCATGGACATAGTGACGCTATGCATAACCCTTCCTAGCCACTCAAGGTCTCTCAACAAGACTTCTTGCTTTAATTTTCTCATGAAGAATAATGTTTTTTTTCAACTTGCTTCTCTTACGTGTTAGTTGGTATTGAAAAGGTGGCAGTCTGCTCCAGCCTCCGATTACTAAAACCAAAGTGCACTATTGAGTCTAGAGCCAATAGAGATCATCCATAAATCTCATCAGGACACTTGTCAAAATTATGCTTGCTAAGTCACACAATGTGAATAACAAGATATATATTAAGAGTCCTACCCATTATCCTTGTGATTTTTGCCAGGAAACATATGAGTGATTTCATTCACTATGAAGATGGAAATCGTTCTTGAGCCAACATCAAACAAGCTCATGGTAGGTAACTTGTATGATTCTATATGAATCAAACTTGGACAACTGGGAAGGAAGCGGTGATGGTGCGTTCTTATTTAGTATCAAAATACTTGTTCTAGGTTATGAATTAACGATTGCTGATGAATTTTTGAAATGATTAACACTCTCAGGTTTGTCACAAAAAACTTTAGCAAAGGGACAGTCGATTGATTTTCAAATCAAGTTTTTATTTCAATCGGGTGTGATAGAAACTCATTGGTTCACTCATATCGTATGATTTGCCTGCTTTGAGACCGTTCCTGATTAATGGAGATCATGCTGAGTACGATGAATCTAATAATATGTGTTGACGAAAAGATTCAATACTACAGCTGGAAATCTTGTCAAAAGATTCTTCTTAAATTGAATTTTTTGTTTCTATATAATCACAGGTCAATCTCATGGATTCTAATGTTTCTCCAACCAAACATCGGGCAAATGACCAAAGCCATAATTCGTCCCCCATACTAATTGCTATACTGTGTTATTTAGGAATGTTTTTAGATGGTGGATGGATCGGTACATGATTCCAGCTGACTTACAAGTCTTCATTACAACATGCGTCATACATACCGACAAATATAAAGACCATCATGATGAATGCTTTAGTACATGTTTCAAGACTTCGTTACTTGATTTACCGTAGTCCTTCTTGAAGCTACAAGTGTAAAAGTTAAAGGAATTCAAGGAAGTGCATTACTAAAGCATTTCCATAGATTATTAAAATCAAGAAAGGTAATGAGCACGTCGGTCAGAGTTATCAAGTTCATGAGATGGCAAGTTTACAAGTTAGGCGAATGAGATTATGCTTGGTTGATGTTTTTAAGATGCTCATGTCCAAATTCTTGTCTTGACAAATAGAACTAGCTCAAATCCAAGATCATTGTTATACATCAACATCACAAGTTAATGATTGAAGTTAAAAGACTACGAGTCAAGGACCGTAATTGAAAGCATAGTATGCTAAGTTTAAATTTTTGTAAATTGGAGTGACCTCCATTAGGGGGAGATTTTAGAAATACGAAAAGTGTCGGTCACTACCAATATAGTTAGTCATAGCTCGTAGTAAGTTGTATGGTTAAGTTAGAAAGCTAACGGGGCCAAGGCCATGGTTAAGCCCACTATGAGTCATAGCCGGCCATTGTTAAGTCATACTATAAAAACCCTATCACTAGCATTGGAGAGGGTTTTGGTTGTTAATTTGTCACATTTTTCACTAAGCTAATATTATTATTTTTCTTTCTCTCTCTAAGTGTTGAAGTGAGGTGGTGTCATCTGCTGATTTGCAACGGATGCAAGTGGATCTTGATTGCGTTCACGCATAATACGGACTTCATTTGCATGGAGTTCGTGTTGTTCAAGATATGCATGAAGTTGTTCAAATTTAGAGGTATGCAAATCTTTAACTAGTTTGACATCCATCACAAACTTACTCCATTCGGGTGGAATATTGTTTAAGAACTTGGTATTAACTTGAAATTGCTCCATTTTCATCTTGTAGATGTTCATATGATTGATCAGTTGAGTAAATCATAAGTAATACGTATGAAGTGATTCCCCCTTGATGTGAGTAAACTTATCAAATGCATCATACAACTTACACTCTCTTTCCTGCTTTGTTAAAGAGGTACCTTGCATCAGTAACTGAACTCTCTCCCATAAATCTTTAACAACTCTTGTTGATTCCATTCTCTGTTGAATATTTATCAACAGGAAGGACCTTATTGAAGTATGATATTGGTAGTTTCATTATTACAATCAGCTTGAATTTTGCAGTAAGTTTTGTAACAGATAATTTAGCCATTTTTCTTTGTTCTGATCACACAGTTCTCTTCAACCGTAGGCCAAACTAAGAGGACACATTTTCAACTGATCTCAAGTATCATTCTTTCGTGCTCTCTCTATTTTGATTATTATTCATTTGAATTTTCCAAAGTATCATACAGTCCTCTTGCTCCAACTTAGGTGGACGATTGTCGCACCGGGTGGAGTATCATGTAATCAGCAAGGAGTATTCTTTTTTCCAAGATAGTGAAATAATTGATCCTTTTCAATGTGATTAGATTTAAATATGATTTTTGGACAGTTGATTGGAGGTTGTTGTGTTAAAGTGAGTTTTGATTAATGAGGTTTGAGTCTTTCGAAATACACGGGATTTTACAATTCTTGATAAAACCGAGAAATCGAATATTCACGGATTTAAATAATAAAAAAACATACCGTATTAATTATTTACACTAATTGTGTATAGTTGTCCTTAGTCATGCGTTATCAATTCTCCGAAGCAAAAGAATAAATCATCAAAAGGAGATGTATAAATCGCTGCAGGATACTTATGTTTAAAATCGCCTTAACAATTATACGTATTTAGATCGACTGAAGAAATGTATTTAAATTCGCCTGAAACATTCTTTAGAAAAATAAAATCGCCTGACAAACTTGTATAAATCACCTAACTAATAAACGCGTATAAATCGCCTGAATATATGTATAAATCGCCTAACCAATAAACGTGTATAAATCGCCTGACTAATAAACGCGTATAAATCGCCTGAAGGTTTAAAACGTATAGATCGCCTGACTTAACGTATAAATCGTCTGAACACTACGAAACTCAAAAATCAAAAATCTTAAAAAGACTCATTTTTTGATGTTTTTACTCGATTTTTCTTGTACAACTTAACTATCTAAGACTATTAGAACCTTAAAAACACAAACTTTAACGTTTTTGACACGAAAATTTTGAAATCAAGATTCTTGGTACAAAACCCTCTTTTTAATAAAAAAGACTAAAAAGATGATATTTTATTTGGTTTTTGAAAGATTTTCTTGTACTTCTAGTCTATACTAAGATAACTAAGAAAGAAAGTTATGATCTTTATGGGATTTTAACCCTCAAAAAGTGAAAACTTTTTGAATGGATTCGAACCAAAAACACTAGTAAAATGAGTAGATACAAACGCACACAAAACCTACACAAACACCTCATGGCTCTGATACCAATTGTAAAATATCTTATCACAAGTATGGATTGATTCACTTAGAGTTTTAAAGAGAGAAATATAGTTGGATGAACACTTAGAGAGAGAAAGAAAAAGAATATTATTGCTTTTTGAAAAAAATGTGCGGACAATAAACAATAACACCCTTCCATGACTATGAAGAGGGTTTGTTTAAATATGACTTACGATGGACGACTGTGGGACTCATAGTGGGCTTATCCATTGGCCCCTTTGGGCCCCGGTTAGCTTTCTAAAACTAGACCTTTTGAAAAAAGAAAGAGATTTTTATCGCAAGTCAAGACTTACTTCTAGGAAGAACCTTATGCATTTAAACTGTGCTCGAATAATATAATAAGAAGATGTGTGGCTAGAAGTGAAACCCTCAAAATTCTAGCACAATGTCATTTAGGACCTACCAGTGGATATCATGGTGCTAGAATTACTGCAAATAAGGTTTACGAGTTCGAATTTTATTGGCCTAGTATCTTTAAGGATACCAATGAGTATGTAAGATAATGCGATGCATGTCAAAGATTGGGAAACATATCTTCAACGAACAAAATGCCTCAAAATAATATTCAGGTATGCGAAGTCTTTGATGTTTAAGGATTAGATTTTATGGGACCGTTACCCAACTCTAGAGGTAATAAATACATATTAGTAGCTGTCGATTATGTGTCCAAATGGGTAGAAGCTCAAGCATTACCTAAGAATGATGCGCGTATAGTGGTTAAGTTTTTAAGAAGTTTATTTGCTAGGTTTGGAGTTCCTAAAGCTTTGATTAGTGATAGAGGGACACATTTTTGTAATTCCCAGCTTGAAAAAGCTTTACAAAAATATGGTGTGACTCACAAATTATCCATGGCATATCACCCTCAAACTAATGGACAGACTGAAGTTACTAACAGGTCTATTAAGCGTATTCTAGAGAGATCAGTGGGGTACAATCCTAAAGATTGGTCGAAAAAACTCAACGATGCATTATGGGCATTTAGGACGGCCTACAAAACACCGACAGGGTGTACACCTTTCAGACTAGTTTATGGGAAAGCATGCAATGTACCCGTAGAGATCAAGCATAAGGCACATTAGGCATTAAAATAATGTAATATGGATTTAACGCTTGGTAGCAAGAGTCATCTTATGCAGCTTAATGAGTTAGCCGAATTAAGAGATGGCGCTTATGAGAATACTAGAATTTACAAAGAACGGACCAAGAAATAGCATGATTCTAGACTTCATGGTGATATAAATTTTAAGGTAGGCGAAAAAGTGCTACTTTATAATTCT
>BQNB010044378.1:0-43327 GCA_026074375.1 Tanacetum coccineum | reverse complement strand
TTAAGGATAAGATTATATGGACCCATGCCAGGGCTTAAGATTGTAATAATTGACGACTATGTGTTATGTTCTTGACTTGAGACATCACTCAAGGTTGTATTGAGGTTGATGGTCGTCATGACACTTATCATTTATGCATTTTAGATTTTCTCTATTTTGTATCTTGTTTTATGATTGATCATTACATTGCATTCCTGTGTTTTCACCTATGACGGGGTGTGACATTTATTTTCACATTTTACATGTACCAAATTTATTAATGTTAAGTTGTTGAAACATAACGTTTTTGGAAATACATGTATATAAAGATGGAAACATCGCTATTCTCACTTTTGACTTTAACTTTTTTGGCAGCTGCCTCGACTTTACAATATATACAAGGAAACGAGTCGTTTTAAGGGTGTTTGTATTTGCTTTAAAGCAAACCACCAACTGCTAATGCATTTACTTATTTTGATTTAGATGAAGAGGAAGGAAAGAGCAAAAGGAAAACAAAGGTAGAATCTCCTTTATTTTATAAATGTTTTATCTTCTAACAACGACAAAGTAAAGATACAACCCATGTTTCTACTATTTGGTTAGCCAATACACATTGAGCATCAGACCTCTAATGATTGCATCAATGATGAAAGCTCATAATTTCCAGTTGGAACCTTGCATAGTGAACAAAAGACTTCTTGATGGAAGCACTAATTAGACATGAAAATTGGTTGTTTGGTTGCGGATTTTATGCAGGAAAAAAATGGCAGCTTGGTTGCAGAATTTATAAGCAGTAATTAACCTTTAGTTGCTGATTTTTATGCCAAAAACAACTTTTGGTCGCTGATTTTGTATGTGCAGAAACTGACTTTAAAAGGCTGTTTGTTTGGCTGAAATTTTGTGAGAAAATGCTTTTAAAGGATTGTTTGATGGCTTAAACTTTTGTGCAAAAAAATTGCCTTTAAAAGGCTGATTGGTTTGCAGAAATTTTGTGCAAAAAAATGCTTATAAAGGGTTGTTCCGTTGCTGAATTGTTTGTGCGGAAAATTAACTCTAAAAGCTTGTTTGTTTTACTGAAATTTTAGGCAGAAAAATGTCTTTAAATGGTTGTTTGGTTGCACAATTGTGTGTGCAGAAAAGTATTTTTAAAGAGTGTTTGGTGGCTGAAATTTTGTGTGCCAAAAAGGGACTTTATAAAAAGTGTTTGGTTGCCAATTTTCCCTAAAAAGGACATTTAAAAAGGTTGTTTGGTTGTAGAAATAATCGCTGCATAAAAGAAAGTCATACAAAAGTTGCAGAATCTATCTAAAACTGTAATCTTTAGAACAAGTCGTCTGCTTTAGGAATCCAAATGTTCTCATTATTAGTTAAACCAAACGCTTCATAAACCAGGTGCACTTAACAATGCATGAACTCATATTAAACCTGACATTATTTCATTACGCGTGCTCTACGCATTAAACTACTTTCAACCGTGTTTCTAACCAAACCCCCAAATATGAACTTATATCATACTTCGTAGAAGTAAAAGTAGGATTTTACCAAAGAACAGAGCCCGTGCATCGCACGGGTCTGAACGCCTCGTCATTGTAAATGTTAAGTCCTTGTTTAATCATACCTATATTATTTAGGTATTATGCAACTCTTCATGCATATTATAATCAATTTCCATGTTTTCCCTTAACCCAAATTGATAGTTTATGAAAAGTATTTTATTTTGAAATCCAAATGATTACAAACATGTTTATACCAGAAACCATTGCTTCAAAGTTTTGTTGATGAAAGGTTTAGATCCATATGATATTTTGTTGGATCTTGCTTCAATAGGTAAAAGACACGATACAATTATTATTTACTAAATTTTAACTCCATCTCAAAAACTTATCAACATCCTTTAAGGCCTAAAATTTCTATCCTTAGATCCGTAGTGGTGGTTTTAAGTCTCCGTTTCATAGTCACAGTAAACAAATAAATGATTTATATACGATTAAGGCTAATTAGGTGTTACCTTCAAAATCACAACTGAACATGTGATAACCGATAATATTCCCAGAGCTAAATATTATAAAATATTATAATTTTGTATGCTGGAGTCTTTCGATCTTGTCAGTTTTCCTGATGAAAGCTGAAAAGTTGACTTCTGTTGACCATTTACGGTTTCGGTTTAATCGGGAGTTTTGATGAAGTTTTGAATTCGTAAATGAATCATTTATGATTTGTTTTTCTATTTTAGAGTGGTTTTGAGGTTTTTAGTGCTTTCCGGGATATTTTCTCGCGTTTAGCGAAAAATCGTCATGCAGCGCGTACCGACACGACAATTTATTTAAGTGTGAAGATTTATGAAGTTGGGAATGTGATGATGGGTTTATTTATTTAATAAATTTATAATAATGAAATAATATTGATTTATATTGTAAATCGTGAGTGTGAGATTTGAAAGTTATCAGAAAAATGGTGGTTTTTGTGAAATTCGGTAAAAGACCATAACAGTCGTAAAAAGGTGAAATTTTGGGTGAATATAAATTTCCATGCTATATTTTTTGATTTGAAGTGTTTTTAAATGAATGAGCAAGGCTCGGTTGAGTTTTGTAAAAAAATTCATGTTTCGGTCCGGAGTCGGCCAATAACGGCTCAAAATGGAATTTTGTAGCTATTTAAGGTGATAAGTGTCATATGAATAACCCAGGTTATGGAAAAATGATTTTAAACGCAATGGAAATGATAACTAAATTTGGTTGACGTTTTAAATAGATGAAAATTGAGTTTTTAAGTGATCCCGACACAAAAAGGAAGACCCGAAACCCTCCTAGGATCCGTTTTCGATTACGAAAGAGCAAGAGAGACAAGATGGCTATTTTTAAGCTAACATGTCCCCTTTGGTACACTTATAACCACCATTACCTTAACCATTTCATATACATGCATCATTTTGAAACCAAAACAAAAAAATATCTCTCCCTTTGTCCTCTATATAACCGGACGAACACACACACCTAGAAAACATCAAGATTTTTGAAGATTTGTCAAGACACGAGGTTAAGGAAACATTATTGGGTTGATAACTAGTAGTTTCGGGTTGTAGAAACAAGGTTTTAGTCTTATTCGCGTGTCTCGATCGAACCAAGCTCATCAAGCAAGTATGTTTTTCAAAAACTTTGAATTTAAGTTGTACTTTTGTGATTATGGTGATGTCTAGACGCTAGTTGTACAAGTTGATCGCCATAAAGGTCGAAACTTGCAAACAAAAATGTAAAAAGGGGTGTTTATGCGTCGGCTTATAAAAGAAAGGAAGGAAAAGGGTTTTTAGTTTAAATAAAAGGGTTGTTGTGGTAATTTTTCATTTTTTCAAAAGTGCTTATAAGGGCTTATTTTGAGGCTACGCTTATTTAAAAAGCTAAATGTAGCTTATTTGATTTTGGATAAGGGTGCGTTGGGCTCGTTCGGCCCAACAAGAGTGCGTTTGGTTTGGGTTTGGCCCAACTAGAGTGCGTTTGGTTTGATACCGGCCCAACAAGGGTGCGTTTGGTTTGGTTTCGACCCATCTAGGGTGCATTTGGCTAGTCCGGCCCAACTAGGGTCCGTTTGGTTGTTGCGTCCGGCGTCAAATGGGCTCGGCCCAATTGGTTTTTGACTTATGGATTTTTGGCTTATGATTTCAATTTATATATTAAGCTTTAGCTTATTTAGTTTGGGCTTATTTTGAGCTTATTGATTTGTGACTTGTCTCATAAGCTCATGGCTTATTGGGTCTTTCAGCTTACATAAAAGGCTTATGGCTTAATTAGTTCGGATTTATTTATATTATGCGCTTATAACTTATTGTTCTGGTTTAATGAGCCCCGGGTTATGGGATTTTGAATTATATTTGTTGTAACTTAATGGGCTTAAGTTCTATTGGGGTTGATTTATATTTTGGGGGATTATGAAAAGAAGTATGGAATAAGTTTTGCTATCGGGCTAAGTATTTTAGACCATGATGGACCATATGACCCAATAACAAATAAATGAGTTTGTGGAATTTTATAAATGAACTAAAGAAATTTGTGTTGGACTAAGAGGAAGATTTTTGTTGGACTTGTCGATTGAAAAGAGGTTATTTTGCCACGGTTTAATAAATCATGTCGAAGGTATTGATATTGTGTTTGTCGAAAAACGTCAGATTTGTGAAAAGTGTTTTGGTGGGCGAATGGGCGAAAAATAATAATAATAATAATAATAATATAAACTGTGGGCTGATAAAGGTTTACTGCATCTTGCCGGCTCACAACCGATGTTGCAGTCTTCAAAACAAGGCCCATAGTGAGATAATAAATCTGTAGGTGTTATCAATAAGAAACCGTCATCAGACTAAGTCACTACATCTTGTCGGAGACGTGGCCAATGTTGTAGTCATGTAAATTATGACGGTAGTATAGTATATAGCAATAAATGGCTAATAAGGATAATTTAATGGTTAAGATTTCTTTTTCTAAACTCAAGTATAATTTTGAACTAAGAATAACTTGCTTTAAGACTTCAAAAGTTGTTGGTTGCCATCGGTAGATTATTTCGATTAAGTATTCTCCGTGGGGTGTCAAAAACCTGGGCACTTAGCTGATGAGGCTGGGACGTTCCGAGAAGAAAGGTCGCTACATGGAATAGTCTCACCAATGAGTATCATTTACATTTTTGATGTTTGCGCTGCTTTGAGTGTATTGTTTATTTACGGTGAATCTAAGAATTCGGCCTAATAAGGGTGGTGATAATCGCGATATATTCCATTAAGAACATTCTCCTGTGGGGTCTCAGCCAGGTTGGGATGTGCCGAGACGAAAGTCGCTACATGGGATGATCTCGCCTTTAAACTCATTATTCTCGGGTGGAAAGTAAAGCATAAAATTTTGCAAAACGTTGATCCATGGTTGAAATTCAAAATAGCGCATACACCTAAGATATAATAATTGTCGGGAGCAAAAAATTTACAAGTTGCAAATATGAGTAGTGTTAGCATCTTAACTAATATTTAGCGGTGATTTCGTTTTAAGCTTGGTTTGGAATAAGTGAAAAGTCAGGGACGATAAATTTATCCTTTTTGGGGCATTCTCGGATCGAAATGCATCTTGTTCTATGATCCCTAAAAGTTATAAAATAACGAAAGTCAAACGTTCAAGTTGGTTGCTTAATATGAAAAGTACAAAAAAAATGAGAAAAGAAAAGAAAAAGGAAAATCCAAAAATATTAGGGATAGTTAGTGTACAGATAAAAAATGGTGAAAACGGGACTTGTCGAAGCTATTGATTCTTTAATTCTCCTTGACGAACACTTAGCTACTTTTCGAGGTTATTAGTCGAGGGGGATTGAGATTCTTAGTTTTCGTAAATGTTTACTTCATAACATTGCGTGAGGACACGACAATACCTTAGTATGGGGGATTTTGGTATGTGCTTAATTACACATACCTTTATCCATTAAAAACGGACTTAAATGACCAAAAACAGACAAAAACTGCCAAATATATGTTTGTTTTGCATTTGTATTGTGCAGGAAACGGATATCACACAAAGGACGAAAAACAAAGCCAAAAACGACAAAACTAAGCACGGAATGGAAATGTGTGAAAAGACGAAGCCAAATCGAAGCCAAAAAGTCAATCAAGCCAAAAAGTCAACAGAAAAGTCAAATAGTCAAAGTCAAAGTCAACCCCGACAAGAGTCAAAGTCAACTCCGAGAAGCCGAAGCAGAAAATATAACTTGAGGGACAAAATTGCCAATTCCTAAAGTTATATTACAAAGAAAAAAAGACTACAAGGGCTGAATTTGCAATTTACTTAAAATACAAGTAGAGGGGGCAAAACTGCCAAACCCCCATACTTGTATTAACACAAGGACTGACTTTGCAAAAACCCTATATGAGTTGAGGGGGCTTTCTTGCCAAACCCTCAAACTCATTTAACCATCAAGGACGAAATTTGCAATAAACATTATAAGGATGAGGGACTATTCTTGCCATCCACCCAAACCTTACCCCTCTCCCCCAAAATTAAACACAGATAAACCCTAACCCTAACCTATTTTCCCGCCAAGACTCAAACTCCCACCACAGGTCACGGGGTTACCCTCCCCTCTTCCCCAAAACACTCAACCTCCCTTTTACCCTGCAAAAACCCTAAAGCTCCATGGGATAAAACCACCCCATCCTCTCCACTATCAACCCTGTCAATAAGCAATGCGATGTTGGCAATCCTACGTTTCTCAATGTCTTCGGTTACCTTGGCCTTACCCTTGCCCACTACTGCAGGTAGTTTGGGAATTGTTTCAGAAACTGTGTTGGAAACACAAAAAGTGTCGGTCACTTCCAAGTTGTAACAGGTCTTAGCTCGTAGTTTATGTAATGATTAGATTAGTAATCTAGTCCGGCTCAAAGGACCCTTGGGAAGCCCATACATTAGCCCATGGTCCCGGGCCTTTAAAGGAAGTATATAAACCCTCTCCTAGCCTTGGAGAGGGGTTTGTTGTTCCATTTTTCCATATTCCATCTTTATACAATTCATCTATTTTTCCATCCAATCTCTTCTCTAACATCCATCCCTTATCTCTCCCTTGTTCTTGGTTTGATCATAAGATTACTAGAATTCTTCTACAATTGGTATCAAGAGCCATGGAGTGGTGTGTTTAGTTTTTGTGTTTGATCTTGTTCAAAAACCTTTACAAAGAGCAAAATTGTGATTCAAAATTTTTTGGCTTAAAAAACCTTAAAGTTGTCATTTTTATTGTTCCTACTAAGGTTTGTAACACTAGTTGTTACAAGAATTTTTTGTTTTTTTATAAAAACTTTTAATAAATCGTGTTTTTTTGAGTTTCTGAAAATTTGAGTTTCGTAGTAGTTGGAAAGAACAAGTTACTTGTGTTGGAATTCCCGAACGAGAAGAACCGAAGTAGATAACCGAACTAGAGAACTGAACTAGATTACTATAGTTGGAACCGAACGAGTGTCTCTCCAGTTGAAACTGAACGAGTAATCTAAGTTGGAACCGAACGAGTCGCTTTTGTTGGAATCGAAGTCGAAACATAACCGAACGAAGTTAACTTTAACAAACAACTAGACTCTCACTCTCACACGACCATCACACCCCGCTGTATGTGTGTGTGTACCGAACTAGCTACTCTTATTGGGAACCCGAAGAGCAAATTAACTTTGGGGTGAGAACTTCCGAACTAGCTAAGGACCCGAAAACAGTGGACAACCGAAATAGCTAGGATTCCCCGAAATAAGTGACAATCGACATAATAGGACCCCGAACAGTTAATTTTTTTCACCGAACCAGCTGACACGAAATTAAATTTAAACATTCAATAAAACTCATTTCTAATTATACCGAAAGGTTCTTTCCCTCGCGCGTCACTCTGCGCTCTCAGAAAATCCCCGTAACTCTCACTCCCCCTCTATCGCGAGGTTTTCCCCGCCCCCCCCGCCCGAAACACCAGCCCCCCTCCCCCCCCCCCCCCCCCCCCCCCACCCCACGCCCACCACCCATGTAAAATCCCGTAAAGTTCATTTCAAGACCTCAACAAACTCACGTAACCAAACACAATTTTTTCTACCACGGATTGATCAATTTGTAATCTTTTTAATACCTCAATGACGACTCTGCTGATAAAGTCACTTCTTTCTGGAGGATGACAACAAAACACAGATGCTGAAAAATACTTGTATGATTCATGGAAAAGCAGAATGGGAACTGTATTGATGAATAGACCACATGGAAGAATGATTTTGCTTATGGTTGAATGCCAAAGGCACCACTTGTCTGGCTTCAAATCACTGAGGAATGGAGTAAAAGGCTTAAGGAATATGTTGAACTGATTCCCTCTGAAATGCCATTCCAAGCAGATTGTGACCATCAAAGCATAAACACATTCTCCAAGGCATACCCAAAACTGAAATCTATGCTCTTGTGAGTCAACATCGTGTGGCAAAAGATCTTTGGGAGCAGTTTAAAACTGCTAATGCAAGGACGTCATTAACAAACAAGAACGTGAGCTGCAAGCTAGTATGATGACATTCGATAAGTTCACTTTAAGAAAGGCAAAGACGCTACATGAGTACTACTTGAGGTTCACTCTATTACTCAATATATGAACCATCCTACAAGATGTCATTGAAAGCAGTATACCAAAGTTAACACCAAGTTCTTAAACACTCTTCTGATGAATGGAGCAAATTGTTACTGATGTTAAATTTGGTTAAGACTTGCAACACTACCAATGTTGATCAGACTTCATGTTTCCTGCAACAACATGTAAGACACGCAAGTGAAAGTTCGTTTAATGCTATGAAACGGGCAACTCCGATCCATCTTGCTTTGAGTTGCTTCACCATTTAACTCAGCCAGCTTATCAATCTCATCTACACACTCACCCAAAGTCTCTATCTCAACTTCACGTTTCACCATATCAGTCTTCACAGTTTGTTACACCTTATCAAACTCAACAATTCACAACCAATCAATCAACACCTCTTTCAATTACTTATCCATCAAATGAGTACCAATCCACCATTCACCACAACGTTTATTCTCCACAACCATCAATCCCACAATTGGAATATGCTCCCATAGCCTATCAACAGCAACAACCTGAATTTTCCCATGTGTGTGTAGTCTAGTTATTCCGTTATTTCTGCTAGAAAGGGGATGATCCAATTGATGCAATTAATCACATGATGTCATTCTTAACTGCTGTTGTCACATCCCGGTATCCTACTACCAACAATCAGCTAAGGACTTCGTCAAACCCTCGTCAACAAGCTACCATCTATGATGGAAAAGTAACTGTGCAACCTGTTCAGGGGAGACAAACTACTTATGCTGCTGGAACAACAAGAAAATACACACCTGGTGCAAGTGGAAGCAACACGGAAAAACATACGGACTGATTATTTGTTTACAATTGCAAAGGGGAGGGTTATAATGCCAAGCAGTGTACTTAGACCAAGAGGAAAAGGGTTGAAACATGATTCAACGATAGAGTGTTGCTGGTTCAAGCTCAAGCAAGTGTGTCAGAGCTTTCACAGAGGAAGAATGAAGCATTTTTTGGCAAATCCAGGGACTTCCTGACATTCAAACCTCTTAGTCAGTCATCACCCACCAATGCTGCTTATCAAGCGATGAATTTCTAGATGCCTATGACTCTGTTTGTGATGAACTCAACTCAGCAAGATTGCTATCTATGGCGACTCTATCCAGGAATGGATCAGATGCACTCCATCTGAGGTATCTAAATCCAGATATCTAAACCTATGATTTTATTTAATCAAAGTGAGCAGATATTGACGTCTTCTGAAAAACCTCAGTCTAATGGGTATGTGAGTCAGTCAGAAATGAAATAAATAGTGATCAGCAATATCATTCCTTATTCTCAGTATCTAAGTGAGGCACACAGAAAACTGTCGAATTATAACTCTTCTTGTAAACCTAAAATCTCAACAAGTGCACAAAATTACCAAAAATTCTCACCTATGCAGAAAATACATAAAAGCATGAATAAAGTTCATTTTAATTCTAGAAATTATAAAAATACAACATATGACAATTATGAAATTTATGTAAGATTAAAATACCTTATATTATATAAGAAAAATAATTAATACTTATGTATATATATTTTTAGCCGAATTATATGTATTTATTTAATTATACATTACAAATTAAATATAAAATAAATATGGATAATTACAAAATAAATATTGGCAAGTTAAAAATCAGATTTAGTCCATTTAGAAAGCCCTAAAACTCGGCCAAAATACCCTATTTGATTCTTTATGCAATTCTATTTTGTTAAACCTAAAAACAAAATAGCCGAAACCCTAAAAACAAAAAAAGAGGCGGCATCAAATTTTTCAAGGGCTAGGACTATTTTTCTAAGGTGTTTTGGAGATCAAATAAGGTGGGAAAAATAGTGGGAAGATCGTGGATTGCCTGGTTCGATCGTGGTAATTGTTTGGTTCGAATAAACACAACCGAGTTCTATAAATTCATCAAATCATCAAGGATCATCAAGGGTATTTTTGTATCTCATTTTTCATCATTCTAATCCATAATATACGTAGGAAAAATATCCATGCATGTTATATTGATCGTATGAATTAAAACAAATTAGAAACCCTAATTTCGAATTAATTATGAAATCGGCAAAATAATATTTGTACACTTGATTTTATATTTTTCTAAGGTTGTATATATCATATGTAACTCAGATAAATTGTTGGAAAAATTTAGAAGAGATTCGAAAATTTATTTGGGGATTATCTTTGTTTGCCGATTTTCGAATAAAGGGAAAAAGAAAGAAAAAAATGTTTAAACGAATTAGGGTTAGGTTTTGCTAATTTTTCCAGGTTCATTTAATGCTAATGATTGGGTAATAATTGTGTTTGTGGTTGGGAAAAATCAAATTAGGGTTTTGTTGATTTATTTGTTAGCCGATTATGATTTTAAAGTATAAGGGGGTGATTTGTAATTTTTGAAACTATGAGGTCTGTTTTAAACATGTTATTATACTTATTATAATCTGTATAAAATAAGTTGGGGGGTATAAAATGTCATATTGATATTATTTTGGATTAAAATGGTTAATTACATATAATAAGTAATTAGAAATTAATTAATTAAAATAGAGGGACTGAAATTGTAAATTCTGAAAAGTGGAAGGTTTGGTTAGTATTTAATGTATAAAGTATGAATTTGTCATATTTGAATCTATAAGGACTTGTTTTGTAATTATGGATAATTAAAGATATTGTTTAAATAATTAATAAACAAAAAGGGCTAAATATGTAAATTGTGTAAATTAAGGGTTTGACTTGTAAATACAGAAAATGGAAGGTATAATCTGAATAAAATGTGAAACTTTGATATTTACACTTTTAACCTTGAAAATTGTTGATTTTGTATATTAAACCCTAAAATATGGAAAGTTGTCATATTTAACCCTAAACTTGTAAGGTTGGCATATTAAGTCCCTAAGCTATTCAAAATACTTAATAGAATCTCAAATGATGAATATTACTAATTTTGGAAACTTACTAAAAATGGAAAGTTACTAAAAATGGAAAGTTACTAAAAATGGGAAGTTACTAAAAATGGAAAGTTACTAAAAATGGAAAGTTACTAAAAATGGAAAGTTACTAAAAATAGAAAGTATAACTTAAATGAATGGTTTGTAATTCGAATTCTGGATTGTGTGTGATTCTGTGACAATGAAATGGAATGAAATGTTGTTGTGAAAAATTGAGATTTTGATTGCTGTGAATATGGATACTTATTGAAATTTGGATAATTGAATCATTTGGAAAATTGATTTTTTGTGAATAGTGTGTGGTGTGATTAGAATATGTTTTTATTGCAAATGTTGAAATTGTGGAAGCTCTAATCCACTTATTACTACACACTACACAATCTTAACATTGACTTGGAACATTTGGAAGTGCCCCCCCCCCCCCCCCCCCTCCCCCCGCCTAGACAAAACGCTTTTGTTTTATAATATTTCTTTTGCTGAGGATATAATACAGGAGAAGACGGTAGATAGCATGAAGGGGAAATTGGGAGTGATCGTGAGATAACAAGAACAAAGTCCTAGGATATAGTAATTTTCAATTAAAAATAATCCTAGATGAAGGTGAAAATCGAGAATTTTACTATGTCGCATATTAGAAACTGAGACTTTTAAATATTTTATAAGAAGTGAAACTTTATGACTCGAAATTTATTTTAATTATTTTTTAAATCCTTAACAAAACAATTTTTATTCGTGAGTACTATGCTGTCTCAATCAAAATTAAAGCAACTTCGTGGATCGTATGCGGTTAATCAAGAAGCAAAAAGAATAGTCAATTTCAATTGTCTGGGGGAAATCATAAATATTAAAGAAACAATTATCGATCTGATTTTAAATTTGCAAAAACTGCTGAACAAGATTTGGTTTTTATAGCTGCCACACTTGTAATAATATATGCTCGCAATTTGGTATTTTTTTTTTTAGAAGGATTTATTTTATTTTGTTTTATATCCGTGTTATTTTTTATTTCTGTTTTTTTGTTTTTTTTTATTTCTTTATTTTTTAATTTATTTTTTTGCTTGTATTTACTATTTTTGTGTTTTTGTGTTTAATATTATATATATGTAGTTTGCGTGTTGTTAAAGGAGTGAGGGGAGGGGGGTTGTGGTTTGTGCGGTGAGTGGGTAGGTTAGGTGTGGGGTGCGTTTTGGATGTTTTAGGGGGTTGGGGGTGGGGTTTAGAGGTTGAGGGTGGTCTAGCGTATTGGTGCCGGGTGGTGAGTGGGGTGGGTTGGGGGGATTGGGGGTGTGAGGGGGTGGGGTGTCAGGGTGCGTGCGTATAGCGGTGCGGGGTGGGTGCGGGTGTATGTCGTGTTGGTGGGGGGGGGCGCTGTGTGGTAGCGGTTTTGGGGGTTGCGGTGTGGGGTGGGTTAGAGGTGCGCTACGGCAGGGTGGGGGTTGTAGAGAGTAAGCTGGGGGGTGGCGTAAGGGTGGGGGGGGGATGCGTTGCGGAGCGTTGTAAGGTTGGGCGAGTGGGGGGGGGGGTGAGGGAGGTGGGGGTGTAGGGCGGGTGGTGTGAGCTTGGGCATGGATCGTTTGTTGTGGGGGGGGGGCTTGGGGGGGGGGTGTGGAGGTGTTGGGGCGGACGGGTGTTGTGGTATTGGAGTTGGGGTCACGGGGGTGTTGGTGGATTGGTGTTTGTCGTTTTGCGTGGTGGGTGTGTGTGGGGTGTGGGGTGTTGGGTTTTGGTGTTTGGTAGCGTTTGGGTGGGGTTGTTTTGGTGGGCTGGGGCGGGGGGTGTGGTGGGGTTTTATTCCTTTTTTCCGCTTAATTTCTTTTATTTGTATTTTTTTATTATTTTTTTGTTAGATGATTAGATTATTTTTATTTTATAAATTTTATTTAATTTTTTTTTTTTTAATTATATTATTTGTAATTTCTTCTAATTATTTATATCTGTTTTTTTTGTCTATTTAAGGAGGTCGTATATTTTTTTTTTTTTTTTTTTATTCTTTCTTTTTGTTTTTTATAATAAGGAGTTTTATGTTTTCTTTATGTCTTAAAGGATTTATTTTTTATGGATTTCTTTTTAGACCTCTTTAATGTATAATTTTAATATCATATTTATTTTATTTTTTTTTTTCATTTATTATATTTTTTACTTTTTTTTTTTCTATATCTTTTTTTTATTTTATTTTTCTTTTATTTTATTTATTTTTTTTTTATTTAGTTAGATACTAAAATAAAAATTTTTTTTTATTTTTATTTTTTTATTTTTATATTTTTATTAATTTTATTTTATTTATTTTTTTTTTTATTATTTATTTGTTGTTTTTGATTTTTTTTCTTTTTTTTAATTTTTTTTAATTTTTTTTTTAATTAAATATTACTGTTTTTTTTTTATTTTTATATTTTTTAATTTATTGTATTCGTTTTTTTAAGGATTTGATTTATTTTTTTTAATTATTTTATTTTTTTTTTTTTTTTTTTATAATTTTTTTTATTTTTTTTTTTTTCTATTTTTTTTTTTTTTTTAATTATTTTTAATTTATTTTTTTTTTTTTATTTTTTTATATTTACTTTTTATTATATGATTTATTTTTTTTATTTTATTTTTTTTTCTTTATAATTTTTTTTTTTAATTTTTTTTTTATTTTTTATTTATTTTTTTCTTTTTTTTTTTTTTTTTATCAATTGTTTTTTTTATTTTGTTTTATTTTTATTTATTTTTTTTTAATTTTTTTATTTTTTTTTTTTTAATTTTTATTTTTTTATTGTACTTTTCTATATTTTTTTTTTTATTTATTTTTATTTCTTTTTCTTTTTTTATTTATTTTTTCAGCGTTTTTCTTTTTTGTTCTTTATTTTTTTTTATGATTTTTTTTATTTAAAGTTTTTTTTCATTTTTTTTTTTTTTTTTTTTTTATTTACTATTTTTTTTTTTTGTATTTTTTTTTTTCTTTTTTGGGTTTTTTTTTTTTTATTTTCTATTTTTTTTTTACTTTTATTTTTTAATATTTTAATTATAATTTTTTTGTCTTTTCTTATATTTATGCTTTAAGGAGTTTATCTATTTTTTCTTTGATTTTTGTTGTTGTCTTATATGTTTTTTTTTCTTTTTTATTTCTTATTTTTTTTATTTTATTTTCTTCTTGTTTTTTTTTAATTTTTCTTTAATTTTTAATTTTTTTTTGTTTATTTGTTTTTATTCTTCTTTTCATTTATATTTTTATTTAATACTTTTTATAACGGAATTTATTTATTTTTTTTTTTTAATCTAATTTAGTTTTTTTTTTTTTTTCTTTTTGTTTTTTTTTTTTTTATTTTTATATTTAATTATTTTTTTCTTTATTTTTATTTTATTTTTTATTTTATTTTTTTCTATTTTTGAATTTTTTGTTTTTTATTTTTTATTTTTTTTTAATTTATTTTTATTTTATTTTCTTTTTTTTCT
Organism: Tanacetum coccineum; assembly: GCA_026074375.1. Classification (NCBI taxonomy): domain Eukaryota; kingdom Viridiplantae; phylum Streptophyta; class Magnoliopsida; order Asterales; family Asteraceae; genus Tanacetum; species Tanacetum coccineum. Next base: position 28,864 of record BQNB010044378.1, on the reverse strand, counting down.
TTTACTTATATTTTTTTTTCATATTTTAATTTTTTATTTTTTATTTATTTATTTTTATTTTATATTTAAGGGTTTTTTTTTTTTTTTTTCTTTTTTTTTTTAATATTTTTTTTTTTCTCTTTTATTATTTTTTTTTTAATTCAATCTTAGTCTTTTTTTTTTTTTTTTTTTATTTTAATTTTTTTTTTTAACTTTTTTTATGATTAATCTCTATGAATTTATTATTTTATATGTTTTATATATTAAGGATTATTTTTATATATTTTTTTTTTTTTTTGTAATTCTTATATTTTGTTCGTTTTTGTTTCTTTTTTTTTTTATTTTTTTATTTTTTATTATTTTTTTTTTGTTTTTATTTTTTTTAAGTGAATTTTTTTTTTTTTTCTTTATTTTTTTTTTTTTTTTTATTTTTTTTTTTTTTTTTATCTTTTTTTTTTTATTGTAAGGAATTTCTTTTACATAATTTTTTTATTTTTTGATTTTCTCTAAGGATTTTTTTATTTTTTTTTTTTTTATTATTTATTATATGGTTTTAATTTTATATTTTTATGTTTATATTTTTTGTTAATTCTTTATGAGTTATCTATTTACTATTTTTTTTTTTTATTTATTAAGTTCTTTTATTTTAGCTTTTTAAAGGATTTTAAGTTTTCTAGAATATAATAATTTTTTTGTTTTATATTTTTTTATTTATTTTATAAGGGAAAATTTTTTTTTATTAATTTATTTTTTTAAATAAGGGGAATTTTATTTTTTATTAATTTTATCTATTTTATGTATTGTTTTTTATTTTATATTTTAAGGAGTTTTTTTTAATTTATTCTTTTTTAATATTTTATTGTTTTTTTATACTATTTTTTAACTTTATATTTTTTTCATTATTTTTTTTACTCTTTTTTCTTATTATTTAAGGGATTATCTTTTTATCTTGTTTTTCCATTTTTTTTTCTTTATTATTTATTTTTTTTTTTTTTTTATTTATATTTAATTTTATAATGTATTTATTTTTTATTTTTTTTATTTTATATTTATTTTTTTTTAGAATTTTTATTTTTTTTTTTTTTTATTATTTTTTTTATTTTTATTATCTTTTTTAATTCTTATTATTTTTTTTTTTTAATTTTTTTTTTATTATTTAATTATTTTTTTATTTATTTGTTAATTTTATGTAGTTTTAATTTATGTTATTTTTTTTTTTTTTAAGGAATTATTTATTTATTAAGGAAACTTTAAAGGATTGGCTTTTTTTTTGTTATTGTAGATAAGGAGGCTTCATCGGGAGCCCACTCTTGGTTGATCCATAATGTGGGTTGGAGTTGTCTAAGGATATATGGAAACCATTCATGCCCAAATTGTTGAAATAAAGGTTCTGCTCAACTCCCTCATATATTAACACACACACTCAGCGTACCGAATTGACTAAAAGATAAGCTTTGGTCCTTAGGGATTTCGTTCCTTCGATACATGTAAAGCGCAATTTATCACTCCGATTTACTTTTTAGAGTCTGCTTTAGGTATACAGTCATCCAGATGTAGCTTTCACAAGAAGTGATCGTGACTCTGATCCATCAAAACAACTTTTTGGTCCTCAAAATAGTATGAGAGTCACAACCAAGGAAATAAGGACAAGAAAGTTAGGTTTGCCGAATCACTCAATTTCACAGGAAAACACAACAAAACAGACTGCGACTTCAACATTGTTTTCCTGAACGCCGTGTTGTGCACTTACAGGAGTAAGACTTTCTACCTTTTTTTAGTGCTGCGGCATCACAGCCTTCAGGCCCAATACAGGAATGATAGGGATTCTGCAAACACCATAAGTAGTAAATTGAGAATAATAAAGTAGAAGCTCACACCTAGGAACGTTTTAAATATAGTTTGAATAAAGGTATATGGTATGTTAGAAGTACTGGGATCTGCGTCTGTGAGAATTCCAAGAAACCAAGATGATTCTGATTATGTTGTTTGTTAACAGTAATGATTGCAGCAAGTCTTCTGATAATTTGTGTGTTTCTACTTCTTTGAATTGTTGGATAAAGTTCGTTGCATTGCTGACCTAAAGCAGCATAAATTCATAAGAAGCTATTTGGAAACAACAGGAAAAGTGTTCACTCTCAGATAGGGAATATATTTGAGAGACCTACTGGTTGGACCTTACTATTGTTAAGGAATTTGCGTGCCTTTAACTAGGGATTACCATATATATTGATAAGATGCTTTTCTAGGAAACTCAATAGTTCTAGACTGATGCTCCAACCATACTGAATCCACCCATAATCCTGTGGGTATATTGGTATTTATTTATACTCAAGGAAACCTTAGGAAGATGATTTATAGAATACTGAGTCTTGTTAGAAAAAACTAAGGTTGTTTAAAACCAATGTTCAGTTAACAAACAGGAACCAGTAGAATCCTTGGGAACCACAAAAACCATTTATTCCATCTACTCTCTCTGAATGAATGAGGTTTGTCCAAATCGTATCTCTGGTATTTGGATTCGGTTGTCGAAGAACATGACGGAGTTCGCTCTCAGATATACCAATTTCATCAGCTATTATTCCTTGGGTGAATGGTGTTCTTAAATTCGGAAATGATCTAAGTGTTGCAATGGATTAATGGGTTGTTAGATATTTCAGTCTTGGATGTTACTATTTTCAAGGGTTTGTCTACGTTGCTAAGGACTTGGGCACTTAATCTTTTTAGTGGGAAATTCTGTATTCCAACTTGAAGTGGCTTTTCGTTCAACACACCTGCTTTATTGTAATTAGACCGGTGTTGATTTATTGAGGGGATCTCGAGGGATAATCTTTATACACTCTCACTTGGGAATATGATGGCATCCGTCTCCCATCTTGTTATTTCAAAAGCATCTAAAACAAAGTCATGGTGTATGGCCATCGCGTCTATCTCACTTGAACTTTGGTGTATTATCTCTTGCAAGACATGGGAATCTTGTCCGAGGTCTCCCTAGCTCAAGTTTGAATAAGGATTACTTATGTTTGCTTTGTGCATTAGGCAAAAGTTCAAAGAAACCCACAAACCTAAATTGAGAGAAACAAACAGAAAAACTCTATCTGATTGCATATGGATCTTTGTAGGGCCATATATGTGTCGCGCAGTTGTCAATGAGAAAGAGTTACACATCCTCGTTATTGTCGACGACTTACTCTCGATCTCATGGGTTAAAATGTTTGCGATCAAACAGATGAAGCTACGAGTTTTCTATTATCAATTTTTGGTAGATGATCCATAGTACGGATTAAGGAAACGTTTTTAGTCGTTATGCTCACTTCTCATTCGCTTATCATTATCTCCGTTATTATGGAATCATCTGTGCATCAGAACAGATAATGGAACGGAGGTTTGTTATCAATCATCTGATGATATTATGAGAAGGTTGGCATCTATCATGTAATCATCAGTGGCACAGCTCCTCTAGACAATACGGTTGTTGTGAAAGACCGCGAAAGCATAGCTAATTGAAGCAAGCCCGCACTTATGTTAATTTATGCAAATAGCCTCCTTTATTTCTATGGGCCGAAGCGGCTTGCCCAACCTGTTATTGACCCAAAATTGTTAACATGCATGACGTCATCGTAACGGTAAAAACACAATACGAGCTATTACACGACGCACACCTCCCTGATCTCTGATGTATTCTTACCATGAGGTTTGGATGAACTTTTGCTAACCATCGTGAATGTTAGTGAGACATTTGGGCAAGTTACAACACAAAAGGCCTATTATTGGTATTTTCATGGATATGCACCACGAAAGAAAGAAATCGGAATTTACAACAGACGTTACATACAAATTATTTGAAACATTAATGTTGATTTGATGAGATGCCGCGTGGCATCTGAACACAGCAGTTACAGGACCCGCTTTCATGAAATGATTATGTATCAATCAGTTTACAGGACTCGTTTCCAAACCCTCTTCTTCCACAATTTGTCACCACTTCGAGATTGACTGGGATTTGTTGTTTCAACGATGTTTGACGAGTCACTGAATTCCAAACCCTATGGTGATTTACAAGCACCAGACGTCATCTGTCCGTATTCATGAAGTAGTATTCATCAATTTTAAACATTCCTAATCTAACCCTCTCACCCCCACTATAATCATTCAACTTACATAAAACTCACTACCCCATCACTACACAAATTCTTTCACAAAATCTCCTCCAAATTCAACTTCCAATTTTAACACAACACACAATAAAATACAACACAAAAATCTCAACATTAATAATAAACTTAATATCCCCACATATAATCCCCACCAACACCTCAATCCCCCCTCAATGTCTGTAAAGATAGTCTCACCATACCGCTCTCCAATGTATCTCATAACTCACTCCTGCAAAGTCTCCCACAATCACTACCATCTATGTGATAGGTGTAAAATAGTGTATTCAGCCTACGTCACCTCGTGTAAACATATACAACTCTCGGCTCGTCTAACCTCTCAATACCCTCACTCCCTCTACTATACCTGTCAAAACCATATGTGTGCACACGCGCTACAAATGATGCTCCCCCCTAACACCTATGTTCTTGATGAGAAAGACTACAAAGAAATTGAATACCTCATATTGTCAGTAAGTTGTGTCTTGATCTCTCTGTTAGAAACTCCTGACCATATCATGTACATGTACTACGTTGAAACATCTATACTAACTACTCTTAAGTCTCTCATCCACATGTCTTGCCGTAACTCCTAAACTACTATCACTATCATATGTGTCTAACTACACAGAATACCCATCACCCAAAATATAGTCTCTCACTGTATATAGACTAAAGTCGTGCGACTCTATCAGTCCACCAGTCTCAAGTTCCACATAGTATGTCTCCTCAACTATCTCCCCAGATATCATATACTGATAACTCTCATCTCACTAATCATCTTAAAAAGTCTACAGTCCGTCCCTCTCCCAACAGACACTGTGTATGGTGTCACTCGCGTCACTATTGTGTGTACACTAACCTAGTGTCAGCAACACTCTCCTCTCTATCATCCAACGCTGTATGTGTCTCATCACAATACTCTCAGATCAATCCTCCTGTATAATGTATAAGAGAAATTGTCCCTCCAGTCCCGTGATACAGAAACAGCCTATACAAAATTATGTCACAAACTACTAAATGGATACATCATCCAATACAACATGTACATACATCGCACACTAATTACGTGTGTGATCAATAGTTCTAAAACTAAACATACGTGATAGAAGTCACTTAAACTCACCCCTTGTTCTACCTGTGTGTATCACTATCCTACCTCTCTGTGCCCACCCTCATGTGGTCATCATCCCTCTTCCAAAGATTCATGTCATACTGAGATGCTCTGTGATTGCCTTGTAATAATCCTTATATTTGTCCTACCATAACATGTGCCTATGTAATTGTGTGATCTCTATTGTCTCTATGATTAATGTGTGCATGTGTCAAATCAATACCTTGTGCGTGTGACTATCGATGTAACTACCCAATCATTATACTCGCAATTGTGCCACATCTCTGCAACTAGACTCCCTAACACCAGATATAGTTTCATAATTAGATCTACAATCAAAGATAAGATAATCATCGTCAATCGTTCCTCAGAGACCAAGAACCGTTATGAGACATAGATCGCTTAGTAACCAGATCCATACATGTACGGATTGATGTCTCTGTGCTAATCTATGAATACTCTAACAATGAATCATATACCTCTCTTTCACACATGTGTGTGTGTATTTGTACTAAAAGAGTTATGTTCCTGATGAATAATCCTATCAGTGCTATGTGAAGATCTACCTACCATAGACCAAGAACAATAATCAGTCTTAATGTGTGTGTCTCTATAGCTCAACGTACACCTACTATAGATCATTGATTATCGATGATGTGTTATGAGAGTCAATCTAATTAGTAATTCGACTATAAATGATGATAATTGTGCCCTACCTAAGGATATATGTGCTCTGCGTCTACACCAGTCACATTCTATTAGAGTGAATTTTCAAAAATGCGAACTAAAGTATTGTGTGACTCAATACAGTATACATCCTCATGACCACTGCCCTTTCCACTGTAATCTGTAAGGTTGGTGCTAAGTGTCTCGTGGGACTACTGATTTATGAGAAGACTGCGTTTTGAAATGTAAACTGTCTAGAGAAGAAGTTTTTGGATAGCCAAAAATCTCGGACGGAATTTGTGGATTCCAAACAAACCTAAACTTCGTTACAAGCTTTTAAAAAGCTCTTTATGGGTTGTATTTGTGCTTGTGATGTGGTATTGATTTGTGTGATTTGATCGACCTTTTTTAAACATTGATGTGTTGATTGTTTGTGAATGCATGGAAAATTCGCATTTGATGATGTGTTTTTTTTTTTGCGTGGAATGATTGATTGATTGGTGTTTAGATGATGTATTTGATGTGAAACTTTGTGAAATGTGTGTGTGTGTTGTTGTGTTTGATGTGTGAATATGTGAAAACTCTAATCACAATGTGACACAACCATTGTGATGTTTTGGATTTTGGATGAATATTTTTTTGATTTTGTTTGTATTTTGTGAATAAATTTATTGGAAGAGGATTTTTTGATTGTTGGGTTGTGTTTCTGATTTTGATGGTTGTGATAAATTTGATGATTTTTTGATTGATCGAAATGGTTGATTGATGTTGATCTTGTTTGTGATGACTATAGATAATGTGAGAAAGAATTTGATGAAAACTTAATGATGTGTTGTTTGTGTTGATGTGATATGTGTTTTGTTTCTGTTGTTGATAATGTTCAAACTCTTCTTTGTGATTGTTTGTCTTGTGCAATTGAATCGATGAATTTTTTTTGTTGTGTGTGTTGTATGTTTTGTTGTGTGAAATAGTTTGATGAAAATGTGCTGAATGATTGTTTCGATAGGATTGTGTGTAGTGTGTGATGTGCGTGTGATTTTTTGATCGATTGAATGATGATATGATTTTTGTGCAATGTCTTGTGAATGAAATGATTTTGAATCAGTTCTAGTACTACCCCAAACTTTGTGGTTATGATGATGTAAATTTGTGTCTGATTGTGTTTGATGTAGATGATTGGTGTGATTGTGATTTTGATGATATGTTTGGATGAAATGTGATGATGTGATTTTTGAATCTTGTTGTTTGTGAATTTGTGCCTTACCATGTACGTACACCGTATTCGTTTTTTTTTATATCTCTTAGAAATCTTTTTATATTATATTAATAATCTAACCGTATTATGATAATAGTATAAATAGCGAAATATAGTAGTACTTAATCTTGAAGTGAGAAGCAGATATTTGAATGAAGTGGTGCATGTACCTTGAGTATTGAACTCAGACAAATAAAATATTATGTGTGTAGTTCTTCGGATGTCGCATAATGTAAGTGAATGGGTGATGATTAGAGGATGCAATCTTATGATGGCAGAAATGTGGATCGTTTGTAATGACCAAGGACTAAATAGTTGAATCTAGTTGTTTCAGCGCAAAGTGTGAGGATTCCTGATATTATCTCAATTAAGATAGTATAGTATAATGTTTCATTATCAACAGAAAAGTACAATCACTCTCCTTCTGAATGAATTTTAAAGTCAACCACAGACCGACGTTGTATATCTGGTGGTTAGCTATCTTTTTCCAATGCCTTTTAGCCAGTATGTGAACCTTCAGATCTGCAACACCATGCACAGTTTGTAAATATTAGTGCACTAAACATATATATTTAATAATTTTGGATGAATGCGAAATAAGCAAACTAGAGATTCACTTTACCGAAGCTTGTTGTGCGGTTAAGTATTTGTAGCGCGGATTACACCAAATGTCATGCTTGATGATGACACTATAAATCCAGAACTGCATTCCAAAAAAGGTATCATCGAGTTTCAGTCGTATCATTGTAGATGTTGTCAAACAAATAATTCTCCCCTATTGCCCAAAATGTTCACCATTCAAGGATGTTTTTTATGGTTTGTTGAAGATGAATAAATGCATATTATTAGGGTATATGAACCTGTGTTTTTTTGGTAGGCGTAATAAAAATAATAAAGTATCCATATGAGCCGAATGTTTAGAGAATTTGAATACAAATTATCAACATTATTTTTCCAAATTTAAAAGGTATTTTTTTTTAAACGCAGTGGATAGAAATTGAAGTTTGTGTTATTTGTATAGGCAAGATAGTCGTTCTGGAAATTCCTCGCATTGTGGTTGGGGGGCGGATGAGATGTTTTATGTTTGTGTGAGAGAATATGTGACGACCTCATGGTTGCAGATCTCATGTGTCGCGAATGAGAATGAGGATGGTGGTTGTGTTTTATGAAAGAAGTCGCGTGAGCATATGTTCGACTCGCAGATAAATAATGAGAGCAGCAGAAGATTAGATTAAAAAATGTTATAAAGTAAGCTGTAAATAGTTCGATCGTTATTCTGTCATGTGAGCGGACTCAGGACTAAATCGCAGATAGCTAGGTGATCACGATAGAAAGGCCACGTGCTATGTGACATGGAGCGTGAGATACATAGTGGAAATAAATATGTGTCATTCCTACCTACGTATATATAATGTGTGTCGTTGTTTATAATATTATTTAAGTGGCTAAGCCTCCGTTGATTCATTGCGGATCCCATGTACTTGTGTTATTTAAGGGGTTTATATTTTTTTGTGGGGGCGAAATAGACGGTTTTGAATAGGCATGTATTGGTAGAAAAGATTTTTTGGATAAGTAGCAATGTTTGTCAATTTGTTTGTTGTTTATGTATGTCTTAGTTTATTTTATGGTGTTTGAATTAAATGTATTGAATTGTATTAAGGTTTATTAAAATTATATTCAACATTGAACAAAAAACATTATAATAAGTCTTGTACATCTTAGACATGTAATAAAAAATAGATAAGTCTGATCATCTTTTTAACAACAATTGTTTTTCTATTTAATTTTTTTTAGGCAAAAAGGTTTTTAAGGAATAAAACTTTGAATATGTGTGTTGATACAATTGGAAAAAAGTAGAAATTAAGATGTCCTAAAGAACAATAGAATAAGATACCCTTCTCTTGTGCTCATGAAAGAGATCTAAAATTAAACTTCTATATAAACCTATTGGCAGTGCATTGTGTGTATTTTGTTCGATATTGTTTGCACTAACATCTAGATATATCTTTACTCCTTTATGGATTTTGAGTCTTGAAAGCACAAGCTACATCTGACTGGCCCTCATATGATCAAAAACTGATACGCGAAGTAAGATGCATTCTTGATCTCGCCGAATCATGTAAGGATGATAATCCATACGAAATAATGGTGTCAATCATGTCATTAAGCGTGAGCTCCGCTTGATGATGAATTAGAATCCTCTTTGTGACTCTCAATGTTGTGGCGATTGTTCTCTTGCTAGATAAGTGTGAACCCCATATCACACGACTAGTATATCGCCCCTAGTGATAGCCAGACTCCTCTCTTCTGCTAGAGTGTGTTCAAAGTGAGTCCACTCTATACAGCTTAGACTCTGAGTACTACAAATCTATGTGTGTGTCTATGACTGACCCTGAGAGTCTCGCTGCTAGCTCTTACTACTATATGTGTACGCAGAAACTCGATACATAACATTGAGTGCTCGCGTATGGATTTATGAGAGATGCTCCATAATCAGAGTGTGTAATGCATTTTGTACTTCCTGCTAGACTAAACACTGCGCGTGTGTAGCGTGTGATATGAGGTAACATCAATGATCAGATATACGTTGTATCCCCCTATTCCACTATCTTATCCTGTGATCCTCCTAGCTGCCTGCGAGCAGCGGAGTTAGGCATCGGTGAGTCAGCACATCGTGTGTTTACGTGATCGAAGGAGCTCCGTATGTGTGCGTGTTGTGTCGTGTGATAATGACTGAGTTAGGTGTTTCTAGGTGTTGTAGCTATATCTAGCTCTCGATTCCGTAGTGCTCGTAATTCTCGTCTAATTTGTTGTAGTAGTTCCACTATGTAAGCGCTCTTGAATCAGTTGTCGGATGTTTTTTTTTGGCTCACTTTGTGAACTCTATTTGTTCTATTGGATAGTGGATAAAATTCATCTTAATAGTTTTAATTAGGGGTGTTAGTCGGGCCGGGCTGGTCGAGTTCGTGTCAATTCAGGTCGGGTTAAAGTAGGGATAAGACTAAAAAATTCATACCCGAACCCGACCCTTTTTTAATTCGGGTTAGTTTGGGTTCGGGTCAATTCTGGGTTAGGTTAACTGAGGTCGGGTCAATTTGGGTCGGGTCAACCCGAATATACAGTAAATTATAAAAAAAATCTTTCGTTGTGTTATCTTTTAAATATAAAATATCTTATTCGGTCATCAGGGTCAACAGCCGTGCCGAGATAGCAAAATGTTCAATCCGTATATACTCCGACCCTATTTAGTATACGGGGGTTATTCGATTGTATTGCCACACCGAAGAAAATTTTAGACCGGCTACCCGCATGAGTCACGAATAGTCAGACTCTTTGACACTGGTTTTCATCATCACTAGCCATATACTAAAAGGCACTATCTCATGTAATTGATAATTCTCTTGAACATACTCTATAGTAGATTTTTGTATTGTTAAATATCATCAAACTTATATACTAGGCAGTAGCGATCATAAAAGGTATTGTTCCGAATTAATAGACAATTATGCAATACGTGGAGATATGGAATGGGTTCGTTAGATGTTCGTCAGCGGTTAAGGATGGTTGGCATATGGTAATTTTAAAAGAGATCTAATTGTTGTTCCTTTGAGCCGCTTACTTCTTCAATATTTGGGTATTGTAAAACTCATTCAGCTTATCAGGGACATAGATACTATAGATAATCTGTTGAGAAGCAGCTGTAAGAAAACTAATTTGGGGATAATGTAATAGATAATACACTTTTTTTAGGGTGACGCATTCTCCTTTTTACATGTAAATATTGGAATATTCATATTTTACTGACTCATCTAGGACATCAGACACATATCCAATCACTATAATTTAATCGCAGTTCAGAACAAAATGCCAAACGCCCCCTGAAATCTATATGGCTTTGGAAAGTGTATTGCTCAATTTCAGTCCACCAGTAGGGACTGCTTTCCAAACTGAAGCAGGCATCAGGTTCCATCACTATCTTGGATTCAATATAAGTTCTCAATGAACCTGAATCTTGCCCTCTCTTTATAATCTGCAAATCGCAAGAGATAACATGATCAACAATCACCATAATATAAATGTAAATATGACACACATCACAAAACCAAATCATTCAATTGTATAGATAGTAATAGGCAAATGCAAATGTGTCACTGTATTCCCAAAAACCTATATAAAAAGAAAGTTCAACCTAAATTCAACCAACAAACATAATCACATTAAACCAAACTAAACTATGAATACTTTTTTGTTTTGAATGGCAACCAAACTATCAATACTACAATACAATCGAACCAGCCAATCATACCCTTAAAATCTAAAGCTTAGACACAAAAGCAATCACAACACCTATTAGGCTTGCACGACAGTACCAAGACCATTGCAACTATTCATCTCATAACAATCTTGTTACATAGCATCACAACATGAATATACGCCTCCAATATAGGATCCGCACAACTACACACCTAATCCTACGGCTGAACCCATAGACTCAACATAGAAAGAGAAGGAGCCAGCTCAGTTTCGTGTTGTTTATATTTGTTTCGCTTATTCACGGAGACAATGTAGTGACCATTCTATAGGTCACCTCTGAATCTGCACAGTCCGAAACCCTCCATGCTTGGTCTTCAAGTTGTCTTGTCAATAATTTTCAACCCGCAATGGAATCGCGTCTTACGTTCCAATTAAAAGCGGCAGCAGTTTTGCCATTGTAGTCACACTTGAATACCTATGTTTGGCTTTACATTGTCATGTAATATATTCTTGTGTTGGCAAACTGATGCAAGAAACAATATTAGATGATGGGACTTTACATTGATCAGCTTCAATTGCATAAGCGTTGGTGATTGTATATTTTAAAGATCACTCTTGCAAATATTTTTGCTTTCTTCATACTATTGTTAGGACGTTCAGATGAACGTATAAAAGTTTACTGAACAATATCTCCCTAAAGAAGATTCCTGTGATCTCAATCAACACATATCTGGGGTTAGTAGATTGGCATACCTCTCTACTATTCTTACAAGCCCAGTAGACATCATGTAACTACAATTTTGCTAATATCCATGTGTGCCTTGGTAAACAGGCTCGGCGTAGTCCTACCGAAAAAAGCACCCTAAATGCTTAGTAAAAAAGGATTTTTGGTATCTAAAAGAACGTTTACAACGGGGTGTCTTTGGTATCCGATGGATTCTTCTTTGCATAACAGCATTTGCATATGTGGATCATGGACTGCGTTGTAAGATACAACGCCGTAGCACATCTATGGCGAGGTATTACAACTATTAGGGGATGTATAGACTTGTAATGCTGGTTCGTCTGTAAAAGCTAGGAAAAGCGTTTGGAGTGATATCAGTACGGAAGCTGAATATATTGCCTTGTCGGGCTGTTGTGCTAGTCTTTGATGAGATCACAACTTACCGGACTATGGCTTTGGATTCGAATAAAGATTCCGCAATGTACCAGATGATACAAAAGCAGCTTAGTTGGCATTTTTGCTGCAACACAACGTTCCACAATCCAGATCAGAAGTAATAATCGACATCTGTTTTCACTTCATGACAAGGAGCATGTTGTAGAATGTCGGTAGGTACCTTATGTGATCGAACTTTACTTTGTCAATGCGGTAATATCAATGGGCGGACCTTCTTCACTAAAGCTCTTGGCCTGAGAAAGAATTGAATTTTTCAACAACTGGGGGTGTCTTAGCTTAAAGCTAACGTTGCTTACATTGAGTTTAGTGGTTTAGTGGCTTAGCATTAATCTCAGTAGCTCAGGTGAATAGTGTCGCCGTCGCTGTCATTTATCTCCGATAACCACATTCTAATAGATCTTTAGTGAGGTTAGTTTACACCAAATTAGATATGGGGGAAAGTATATATGGGAGTGAATGAGATGTACAATATAATAGTTAGTAGGGTGTAGTGTACAACGGGTTTATGCGAGGTGAGTTTTATGCCGGGATATCTCGAAACAATATGGCAGATGAAGTGAATGATATAGATGGTGTGGTAGCCTATGCAATTATCCTGTTATCATAAGTAAATACTTAAATTCAGAAAAACACAAAAGGATTTTTTATTTTGTCAAGTTTTACCTTTTATACAAAAAATAATTTTTTTTTAAAAACAAAAGATAGGATAAATATAAAATCGCAGAAAGAAACCAAAAAGCACTTGTGTCTTTTTATATAAACTTTTCAAAAACAAAGTAAAAATTAAAAAAAATGAAAAAATACAAAAAGAAGTTTTACAATGGCATGTCTTCTACAAATCGATAACATTTACGGTCTTTAGATGATGTTAATATTCAACAATGATACAAGCCTGTTGTAATGAAGTTCGAAGCAGGAAGTTTCAAATGTTTTTCCAAAACATGCACATGGCTTGCTATTATTTTAGATAGCATAACCCGTTCATCATCTTAGGCTATGTATTTCAAAAAGAGTATCTTGTATCCTCCTCAACGGGAATTTATTTCGAGGCATGGTCTACTTTGTATGATCCATTAGCAAAGGTTGTGGATTACGTTTGATCAGCAACGTGCTTCATATAATCCGATAAGTGTACGTTTCAGTGCATCTATGTGAATAAATAAGAGAAATCTGCTTTATCTTGGGTGTTTGCTTTGTCTTTGTCAATACAAAAATTCATTCCATCGAAGTCTGAAAATAATTTTCAAGTTACATTTGACTTCTCAAAACAATGTATACTAGCTTTTTAAATAGAAAACGGGTCATTGTTTGTAGGATTTATAGCGCTAACTGTAACGGGGATTTTTACGGGGGTTATACCATTCCTCATTGGTGGGAGGAATTGTCAACTTTCTTTGTCATCGATAAAATGAGTGTCAAAGATAAAAGATTTTCACAACGACTTAAACGTAATATTCCTTTGATAGCTAACACAACAAGCGATATTAGTAGTAGTAGTCTCTGACGTCTTGCAAAGACGATACCAGAGTTAATTACTGTTTGATAACAATTATATAATTTGCAAATTCGTTCATACTCTTCCTCCACTATTAGATTAAGAATAAGGTACTTCCAATAAACGCTAGCGTGCTACGGGCTTTAGTAAGAAATTATGGCGGTCAGTATTGAGAGTGGCTGCAGTTTTAGTGTATTATAGGCAACGTCGTTCAATAGCAGTTTATTTAGTTTAACTTGCTTTGTGTTTTATGTGTTATTTGTTTATGCCTTCTGGGTGTGTGTAGTTTGCAATTTAAGTTTATTAGGCAGTGTGCGAGTATATAAAAACACTTTTAGAGGCTCAAAAAGTGCCAAATTGTTTAACTTGAATACAATGAATGAAAACTTATTGGCAAAAATTATAGTGAAATCGCTAATCATAGAGGTGGCCTAAGTGTTAATAAACATTCTTGGTATAAGCATGTTCTTTATTATTTTAATTGTTAGTTTTTTTAATTGTTGATTTCTTCTGTGTTTTTTTTTTTAAAACTTATCATCTTAGCCCCGTCCCTCATCACTGTTCACAAGACGTCTCACACACTCAAAATGACACACACACGAACACACGACTCAGAATCGTAACCCTTTTAGATTTTCTTCTTCTCAAGATCATATCCCGATTAAGGTTACTCTTTTATACAACGTTCCTTACACTTCAAATAGGGTGTCATATCCGGATTCGAATTGTGTTTTTCGATTGGTGATTTGATCTCGATGAACCCATAACGTCAATATTAGGGTTTCATCAAAATCGAAGCAGAGATGGAAATCTCTCGATAATGGAATGAGGCATTTTGCAGAATGTGATTGGTAGTGTTGAGCAAATATCTTAACACGTTTTTCATTAGAGTTAATTTCAATGTTGTAACTGATTGATTGTTGTGACTTGAAAGTAGGGTTGTGCTATATGTTGGTTGTGAATGTTTGAGGAGTTATGTGTGGATCGATTATGCAATGTAAATATGTTATGTTCATGTTACTCTCATCTTGCGTTAAGTCCTGTTTTGTTTCTTCTTCCGGATTGTCGTTGATGTGGCTGTGTATTTATCTGTCTTTGATAGATTAATTTAATTTAGTTGTGGGGATTCGATCGAGTTAAGGTTGCCTTATCTACTCGAACGAGTGTTTATCTAAGAAGGCAGAGGTATCCGAATAGGGACTGATTGGGAAAGTGAGGACCCGAACGATGTGGATTTGTAATACGGGAGACCGAGTGAGAAACACTATTTGAGATCGGGAAACTCACAATATATGGAATAGTTAACAAATGACATACTATATAATCGATACGAAGTGAAATCTAGTAAGGACTATCTCTAATTTCGAACGAGGGGGTGGATGTGAAGTTTTGTTTTAATCTAATAATTCTGCAGTATGGATCGAACGAGGGTGGAATCATTCGTAATGAACAACGATACCCAGGACGT
The DNA here is from genome assembly GCA_026074375.1 of Tanacetum coccineum. Lineage (NCBI taxonomy): Eukaryota > Viridiplantae > Streptophyta > Magnoliopsida > Asterales > Asteraceae > Tanacetum > Tanacetum coccineum. The sequence goes on along the minus strand of BQNB010044378.1, from coordinate 13,302 downwards.
GATGTACTAGTAAGGGAGCCGAAACGGAGTGTAAAGTCTAATTTACAACCTTTAAACCTAATGTCGAAACACTCCCACCCCACCCCCACCCCCCCCACAGAGCGATTTAACCATAAGAACAAAAAGTAAAACAATAGTGATCTGGAAAAAAAACCCGTCGGTAACCCAATAACACTTTCACTTCACCATTGACCCAAGAAAAAATAGATAGGAGATATGAAGAATTTTAAAGAGAGAAACAAGAGAGAGAAAGTACAGAGAAGAAAAAGAGAATGGTTGAATCTAACAAATGTGTATGAAAACAAAAGAGACCAACACCATGTCTACACTTGGAGAGGGGTATTTATACTTACATCATGAGGCTTACATGCCTATGGGATTTCTATAGGCCGAACTCAGGATTACTTGGGCTTTAGCCCATAACACGTAACCGATTGTATTACATAGACGAGCCGTTTTTACCCTTTCTAGCTATTAAACATCTAATTAAATAAGATCGAAGCTTCCTCGTTGGATGATTGAGCTTCCTTGTTTGACTCAATATATTAAGGCTTACAATCTCCCTCGAAGCGAGGTCTTGAACCTTGAAACGAGCTTCCTTGTTTGACTCGATATTTTAAGGCTAACAATCTCCCCCGAAGCTTGGTCTGTTAGGAACTTTGTGTAAAACAGGAATTAATTCTTATGTTTTTATTATTAGTTAGTTGCCCCCCCCCCCCTCCTTGAGAAAATAATAGTTCTTCTGGCCCCCCCCCAATTATTACCGAAGTTTTATCATAGTTAGTACTGGCAGTATTAAATAGTTAATACTGTTTATGTAATAGTTAAGTCTGCTTACGCAGAAATTAGTTAGAGTTAAAGATATGCATGAGATATCTTAGGAAAAGATATGCATTATCTTTATACGCATTTTGTAAAGCCCATTAGGGTTTCCTTAGTCTTATAAAAGGATCTAGGCATTGTCAGTAGTAGATATAGTTATACGAACGGATCATAGAGTCGATAATAATCATAGTTTGTAATCTGTAACTTAGGCATATTCAAAGTTCAATATAAAAGTGTTTTGATTATATTCTTCTTTACATTATTGATTAAATTCCGCGTAATCAATAGTGGTTAATCATTGTTTCATTATTGTTACTTTAGATTTATCTAAGGCAACAAACCCTTTACAAGCTAAAGGTTAAGATTCATTAAGCAAAGGGATCCTACAAGTGGTATCAGAGCTTGTGACGGTAACTCTACAATAGAAGAAACCTTTTGTTGAAATCAAATCTACAAAGTTCAAAGAGTAGGTGATATCAAGATACTCCTCACCATAATCCATGATATGAAGATCCCTATCAGTAAGAAGGGATGAAATACGATATCATGGAGTATGAGGATGAGTACAATACATTTGTTCACACAGATCATAATCTTATGGGATTATTATTGTCGATGGAGATCTAGAAGATGAGGTCACCCTTCAGGAGCACAATCTAGTCTACCTATTCCTAACGACTGCAAATCATTTAGGCTGCTAGAAAGGAATCAAGAAAGGGTTAAAGAGATCTTGCTCTTAGTAATACCTGAGAGTACCCTCCTAAGTTCTACATCTGTTGCAGGATGCATTAAATCTTTGTGAGCTGCAATAAAATCTAGAATTCACAAATAAAATATTTATCTCATTCGTCTCTGATAGTTGTGGATACGAACGAGTGACCTAATTGTTATGGATATTTTTATGGATTCGAACGAGTGATTGGAAACATGATCCACCGAACGAGGACTGCTCTTTTGTTTGGTGGTTGTCGGGCTCTGGGTTTTCATACAGGGTGAGTATGAACTATTTGAGTGTCAAATTTACTGAGTGAGAAATACCGAACGACGTGATTGACAATACATGGATAAGAAGTCGTCCGAACGATGTGACTGCTTCGGTCGAGGGATTGTAGACGACGTGTATGATATATGGGAGTCCGAACGCGTGTTTGAGTATATGGTTCCGACGAGAGTCCGATATCTTAGTGGAAACCGATTCAGGTTGTTTCTTTGACGGACCGTACGCGGTGAATGTTATATAACTCTTAACCTAATTTTGTGAATTAAACCACACTTAAGATTCAGATTTTTTTTCTAACTAAGAGTAATTAATCAAATCTCTTAGTTGAAAATAGACATTAAAAGCGGACAAAAACCAAGTTAATGACTATCTAACTTAGTTGTTATGATTGGTGCCTTTGTTCATTAAGTTATTAGTCTATTCCTAAGATGATCATTCTTCAAAAAGTGCTAAAAGTCTAAAGAGTTCTCATGAATGACGATTGTGTCTCCTTATAACACTACACTCACTCTTTTTAATAACTGACTCATGGGAAATCCTCAAAAGAGGATCAGTATAGCTTTTTAGTTGCTCCCTGCCGACCGACTTAAGAATTGGTAATGTAATCTTCGTTTAGCTAAGGATGTCACATAAAAGGAAGCAAATTTCAAAAGTATGTCTACACGCATGTGTTAATTAATATATCCTTGATGAAAGGCTATTCCAAAGTAATTGCATGATGATTGGCTCCTAAGTTCTAATATGAAGATATTATGGGGGCACTCTGCTATCGTTCATAACTGACTCTGTCCGATAAGATGAGAATAAAAAAAGGCACATCTTCTCGCGTTCTTGATCAATTCTAATAGACTTCTTCAAATTTGACTCTAATGTCGGATAATACAGAAAGTTTAAGAACCACCTCTTGGAAGGAGATTCTAGCCCTATTCAGTCTAGTCATGGTCACTTCTGGAGGTAAAGGTAAGATCCACTGAGTTACTGTCAATAAACTCGCATCTCTTAACCCTGGAGTTCAAAAAGTTGCCAGCTAATCATCGCCAACATGTCTCAGTGCGGGGTAAACCATACTATGACAGGGTCTTGTCTTCTTCTCAAAAGCTCAAAGTCTTGTGGGGTATGTACAATATGAAAGAAAGGTTGTTTATGCTTATCTTGTTGGGTGGACTTCACTTTACCCAGATAGAGAACAAAAATAGAGAAGGCGATGGATGTACTATCTCGTTTCAGTCTCAAAGTTGAGTCCGTTCAATCCTTTGTCATGGATAAAGGACCCTTTCAATTTCTATCGAGAAGAAAAAGGTAAATTGGCATTTACTGACCAGACGACTGACCCAATTATTACAACAATTCAAATGTCATCTCAAAGATTGAGACACTGAGGTGTACGAGGGACTCCCAATTTGCGTTAGTTGACATATTAAATTAACGAGGACCAATCCGGCAACTCTGATTTGCTTACTATGTAGTATTATGCTATTGCTGTTAGGAACAATTACTCCAAAGACAAAAGGGATAGTAAAAAGAAAGATGATACAGATACAAGCTACTCAATAAGTAAGCCTCCACAGTCCCCAAAGAAAGAAAGAAAAGAGTCTGCGAAACAGGAAAGCAAAGACTACAGAGTTGGAGGAATATATCTAAGAGGCGGGTTTGGGGTTTTAACAGAATGGCAGAGCAAATCAAGATAATCTCAAAAAGAAGCAAGTGTAAAGAAACTCACAACTCTCATGCCAGTGGTTCTGATGCAGATGACAGGAAACTCGGTGTTAACACAGGGGTTTCCCGACTGCAACTGATTATGGACATACTTATTATGTGTGATAAGGCTGATATCTCCGGAAATCAGTGACGATGTTGATCAAGTATGATGGAGAAAGCTCAGATGAATGAAGGATGATGAATAAAAAAATGACGTTTAATGAGGACTACGGGAGTGATTGAAGATGATGTCTGATTACATGACGACTTAGAATTTTTTGGGGTAATGAGGAATCCAAAAAGGTGCAAAAAGAATGTCTGAAACATCAGTTTGAAAATTTTGTTACTGCATCTAATGAAACTTTGGATAAGGCTTATGATGATTTCAGAAACTCATAATTTTTTTAGTCACTGGAATCTTCATAGAGCCTATTATCAAAGGAAGACCATTAATCAGAAGTTTATTAGAAGGTTCCTCCTTTTGGAATCTCAAATAGCACTGATCTATGAGAAAATAAACAAGATATTGATGAGGTGGATATTGGTGACCTTTACTACATTATTAGGGTGTATGAAGCATGAATGATAAAGGTCTCCAGGTTCCAAGCTCTGACTTCTTAGAATTTAGGTTTTCTTTTCCTCTGAGAATCAAACTACGTTCTAATGAAAATTAGTACTGTCAGTGGAGAAGATTAGGGTTTTGTATGATAGTGGAAATTAATCAAGTTCCATCTACTCCAAGTGCTCATGACTATAGACTATTATTACTTCTTGCACACCAACAACAGCTCAACTTGAGAATGATGATATTTTTAGCAGTGGATGAAGTGACGTAGAGGAATTGGATCTTTCGATGGCATGGTGGATTATGTTGACTATCAGAGTAAAGAAGTTCATTTAGAGGACAGGAAGGAATATGGACTTCAAAGAAAAATGACCTGTTTCTCTTGACAAGTCAAAGATTGAGTGCTACAACTGTCATAGAAAATGGAATTTTGCTAGAGAATGTAGATCTGGAAGGAGTCAAGGAAGAAGATCTTATGGTGAAAATGGCAGGAGCAATGCACCAACTAATGAATTTTCATCACAGGCACTGGTGGCTCAAGATGGTCTAGGAGGCTATGATTGGAGCAATGATTTTGAAGTAGCACCAGTCAACTATGCTTTGATGGCCATCTCCTCTTCAAGCTCATCAGTTCTTCTGATAGTGAGGTAAAACAATGTTCTAAATGTCTTGAATCATTTAAATGTCTTCAAAAGAACTATGATACTGAAAGAGAAAAGCATAACAAAGCAAAACTAGAAATCAGGGGTTATGAAATAGCATTAGAGTCACTAGAATCCATGATTATTGGACATGAAAAAAATGAGTTATCTTAGGGTGAGAAATATGAATTTCAGAATTATGAGCTTAAATGTGGAGAAATAAAGATTAACAACTTAAATCTGGAATTAGAGAAGGCTGTTAAAGAAAGAAATGAATTAAAAGATAAGATTGCTAAATGGGAAGAATCGACCAAGAATCTTGAGGAAATACTTAAAAGTCAAATGAGTGCTAGAGATAAAACTGGTTTAGGTTATAGCACATAATTGAATGAATTAAGTAGCAATCATGAAACTGATAGTGAGAACAGTTTGAGTATTTTTGATGGTAGATCAAGTGATGATGAGCATATACCAGAAAATGATAAATTTTCAAAGAAAGGGTATAAAGTTGTTCCCCCTCCCATTACAAGGAACTTCTTAACCCCAAGAGCTGATATATCTTTTGCTAGGTTAGATGAATATGCCATAAGGAATAAAATTATTGAGTCACAAACAACTGAGCTTAATAATAAAACATGTGAGACTGCAGGTAAAATAAATGATGCAAATACTGAAAAGCCTAAGTCAGTCAGTGAGTCAGTTGTGTCTAATCCTAAGATTAATAGAGATAGTGTTATCATTGAGGATTGGATCTCAGATGATGAGGAGGAAGTGTCTGGAGAGCAAAAAGTTAGACCTGAGACAAGAGATGATAAAAGTGGTCAAAATTCTCATAAACAAGGAGTTGGGGGTAAAAAGTAAAAGCTTGTTTTGTTTATAAAAGTACTAACCACTTGATCAAAGACTATAATTTCCATGACAAAAAAAGTCAAGAGTCTAATCTAAAAAATGTGGTTAATACTAGTAAAAGGGAGGGCAAACCAGTATGGGATAATACCAAAAGGGTTAATCATCAAAACTTTTCAAAATACCCACATTTAAGTGAGACTTTTGTCCCATCAGGTGTATCAAGTAGAACAGGTTTGCATATGCCAAGTATTAGTACTGCTAGGCTTGTTTATACTGATAGGCCAAGTATTTTTAATGCTAGATTTGTTTGTACTGCTAGGCCAAGTATTAATACTGCTAGGCCTGTTAGTACTGCTAGTCCAAATATTAGTATTGATAGGCCTGGTTATGCTTCTAGATCTATTTACCCAAGAATGGACAATGTAAGACCAAGAGGCTCATGTTCACCTATCAAGAGGTCTTACTATACAAAACCAGCTTTTAGACCCAAAGACTTAAAACAAGATGTTAAAACTTTTAAGGTTAAAAACATGACTACTGCTGGGAAAAGAGCAGTAGTTAATACTGGTAAGGGTAAGCTGGACACTGACCTTAAAAAGTCAAGATAGGTTTGGAGGCCTAAGGGAAATTACCTGGATCATGTGTCAAAAGACAGTGGATCATTCATGCTCAAGAAGGTTAAGTATGTTGACCCAAAAAGGATTTCTAAGTCTGTAATGGCTTGGATCCCTAAGAGATACTAATTCTCTTACCTTTTGTGCAGGGCAATCCAGAGATCTTGTTATAGGATCATGCAGCGGTGGATAGTGGTTGCTCTAGCCATTTGACTGGCAACAAAGCTTATCTTTCAGACTATGAAGATTACAATGGAGGCTTTGTGGCTTTTGAAAGTGATCCCAAAGGAGGTAAACTAACGGGTAAAGGTAAAATCAAAACTACTAATCTAGACTTTGATGATGTTTATTTTGTATATGAACTTAAGTTTAATCTTTTCTCTGTCTCACAAATGTGTGACAAGAAAAATAGTGTCTTTTTTACTGAGTCTGAATGCCTTATCTTGTCTCCTAGCTTTAAGCTTCTTGATGAAAGTCAAGTTGCTCTTAGAGCTCTTAGAAAAGATGGTGTGTACAGCTTGGATTTAAAGAACATTGTTCCTTCTGGAGGTATAACTTGTTTATATGCAAATGCAACAGCAGATGAGTCTAAATTATGGCACAGGAGATTAGGTCATGTAAATTTCAAAAATATAAATAAACTTGTTAAAGGTCACCTAGTTAGAGGTTTACCTTCAAAAGTTTTTATAAATGACCACATTTGTGTTGCCTGCAAGAAGGGTAAGCAACATAAGGCCTCCTGTAAGTACAAGTTAGATAGAATCATCAGAAATCCCCTAGAATTACTTCACATGGACTTATTTGGACCTGTCTCTATAGAAAGCATTAACAAGAAAAGGTACTGCTTGGTTGTGACTGATGATTTTAGCAGATTTAGTTGGGTATTTTTCTTAGCAACAAAGGATAAAACATTTGAAATCCTTTGTAATCTTATCATAAGCTTAGAAAAACAATTAAATCATCATGTTAAAATCATTAGGTGTGATAATGGGACAGAGTTTAAGAACTATGTTATGAATGAATTCTGTGCTAAGAAAGGAATCAAAAGGGAGTTTAGTGTAGCTAGAACTCCACAGCAGAATGGTGTTGCAGAAAGGAAAAACAGGACCCTAATTGAGGCAGCTAGAACTATGTTAGCAGACTCACTTTTACCTATCCCATTTTGGGCAGAGGCAGTTAATACTGCTTGCTATGTACTGAATAGGGTATTAGTGACCAAACCTCAAAATAAGACACCTTATGAACTATTAATAGGTAAATCACCTAGTATTAGTTTTATGAGACCTTTTGGGTGCCCTTTGACTATTTTGAACACCTTAGATTCCTTAGGCAAATTTGATGGGAAATCTGATGAAGGTTATTTGCTTGGATACTCTACCTCTAGTAAAGCTTTTAGAGTATACAACAAAAGGACCAAAAGGGTAGAAGAGAATCTGCACATTAATTTTCTTGAAGATCAACCAAATGTGGCAGGAACTGGTCCAAATTGGATGTTTGATCTTGATTTTCTCACCACTTCAATGAATTATATTCCTGTTAGTGTAGAAAATCAGGTAATTATGGATGCAGGTACACAAGATTCTTATGTTGCAGGTTCATCAGGAAAAGATAAAGGACTTACTCAGGAATACATACTGCTTCCACTACAACCTCATAGGACAAGGATTCCAGTAAAGGATGTTGTTCAAGATGCACAAGAACAACCTTCTGAAAATGCTTCTCCAGACAAGGGTATACAAGTTTCAGAAGATGTTTTTGAAAAGGAAGGACAACATCAGATGCCAGAAGATGAACAAGTCTGGCAAGATGAACTTGAGATGATGGTTACTCAAGAAGTGCTTGCTAATGCTATGAATGATGAATCAAGACAAGCCTTTGAAGAAGAAAAGAGGAAAATTGCATCTCAAAAGAAGGCAGCTCAGGCTACCAGTACTAACCAACTTAATACTGTTAGACCATTTGTTAGTACTGGTAGATCATCTGTTAGTACTGATAGGTCTAACACACCCAATGTTAGTGCTGCTAGTACTTCCACAGGTGCAAATGCTGATAAATCATCATTTGTCTATCTTGGAGGCAAAATTCCTATTGATGCATCTACTCTCCCTAATGCTGATTTACCCATTGATCCAAATATGCCTGACTTGGAAGATGCTTCTGATACTCTTCCAAATGATGGAATATTCAATGGAGCTTATGATGATGATGAAGATGTGGGTGCAGTGGCTGATTTCAACAACATGGATAACACCATTGCTGTCAGTCCTATTCCCACACTCAGAATTCATAAGGATCATCCAAAAGGACAAATTCTAGGAGATCCTACATCAGCAGTTCAAACAAGAGGGAAAATTCAAAAGGCTTCTTCAGCACAACAAGCCTTGGTAAGTTACATCCATAAACAAAACAGAACAAATCACAAGGATCATCAGAACTGTTTGTTTGCATGTTTTCTCTCTCAAGAAGAACCCAAGACTATATCACAAGCCTTAAAGGATGAAAGCTGGGTTGAAGCAATGCAAGAGGAATTGCTGTAAGTGGGTTCTTCAAGTAATAATTAGGGAATTTGAGAGAAGTATTGTTTGTGAAAACAATTAGCATAGGCTTGTATGTTAGCCGGTATTTGAATAAGACATCAGGTCACCTGTGTATTTTTTACTGTTTTATTATAGCTCATAGTTATAGTTTTAGTCGTTGCATGACTTTCGGTTAATTTAACGTTGGTATTAATTCTCATGGTGTTATTGTTAAGAACTATATAATATACCTCTTCCATACTTTGGAAGAGGTAGCTAGTCCATTATTCGATTTTCTGTTATTTGATAAATAGAGATTTCTTGCTCTCTTGAAAAATATTTTCATCAGATATGTGTTTTCTCTCTAAGAAACTATCCAAATACAGAATTATCACCAAGGCTGTGAAAATATATCTTGGCGTCAGAAGCTTTGTAGGTGATTTCCGTGCAGCTTATATGCGTACGAATCTTGATTAGATCGTAGTATTTCTAGTTGCTTTTTTGTGTTTTTGGTTCGAAATCAAAATCCCAGAATTGTTGTGCTTTGATGTGTTATGTTTATGTTTTTAAGTCAAGATCTAAGCACTAAGGTTACTAGTTGTGCAAGAAAAATCAAGGTACAACGTCAAAAAAGGGGTGTGGTTTTATGGTTACTTTTTTTGGAAGAAGTCGTGTTTTGCCTCGAGTGTACCGTTCTGCTTGAAGGAAAGCGATAATATGCCAGGTATGAAAATGAAGCGGAATATGTTTCAAGCAAAATTTGTTTGCCTCTAAGCGAAAATATGACAAGTTGATTTTCAAAGCCAAATATGTATCCAAGCAAAAATATGATAACCAAGACCCCGATGTTTTATTTGTATCCAGCGGAATATGTAGACAAGCAGAGTACGTAGTCATGCGAAATATGTATGCAAGAGGAATTATGTATGAAAGAGAAGAAATATGACAGGATGGAATGTCTTAAGAGAAATATGATTCTTGAGCATAACGAGGAAACATTACATTGACATATTCCACTGGGAAACATTACATTGTTTCATATTCCTTGAGAATATCACATTTTTTATCAAAAAGATTTTATTTTTCTGTGCCAACGGTCTATCGTTTCAGTTGTAAAATCCCGTAATATGTTTCTGGATTTTCTCGGTCTTTTAGTAAGATTGTAAATGCCCATGAATAATAATTTAATCACTTCAACCCACATCTCTTTAACATAAGTCTCCTTTATCACTGACGATCAAGTTTGCATATCATCTCACAATAAGATCAGATGTCTACTCTATCGTATGAAGATCCAATCTACGATGAAGTCGGGACATCATATGACTCGAATATTACATCTGAGGTACAAGATCATGATTACTATTGAGATAATGTGGATGAGTATCATCAAGTACACGAGATGCAAAGCAATGTGCAACACAACTACATTGTTAACTCCTATGATGACTATACGAGTGATAGCAATATTATTATGTATGATAAGTATATGGAGGACAACAAAGAACATGTTGTACAAAGTAATGTATCTTCTGTTCAAAATGATGCATTGATGTCGATTATAGATGATATGCATGAACAGGGTATCTAAAGTAATTGGTGTAGCAAAATAAGCAGGTCTAAAGTAGTAATGACACATTCGAATTTGAACTTGCAAGATATAAAGGAAGATTGGTCAGGGATGTAATTGAATAAAAAACAGTGAAAAGTGATTTGAATTAACTAAGAATGAGCAGATCAAAAAGATGATGAACAAATGAGAATAATGTATCTCCTGACCGAAAAGAGAAAGTGAAACTTCTTCGTAGAATTTCGCGGATACTTCATTCTGTACAAAATGTAACTTCGTGTCTACCGATGACCATAACAATGTCAATGAAGGAGAAGTGACAACCTTGAAAAAGGATTTTAAACCAAAAAGAAGATAATACATTGAAGAGTTTTTTTAGACATATAAGGCCTAAAAAAAAAGGTTGAAGATAGATTATTAAAAACAAGATCAGTCTTTTCAAAACGCATGTGTGAACATGTTACTTGTAAACCAAAACCATGTTCATGATGAAAGAAAATCGGTTAGCAATAGCTACAAACAACCCTTATGTCGTAACGTGCATAAGCAAGTTCGCAATCTGCCCTCTATAATGTTAGTCTTGTAAATAGTCATTACCAATCATAAACCTGCTGTGTGCATGACTCGGAGGAAACACTGGCAGGATAGCTGACGTTTAGATAGAAAAAAAGATGTATGAGAAAAATGAAAGCCCTCAGTGTAAATTTTCAACAATAAAGTTTAAGTTTAGCACCCCCAGGATTCAGTACAAAAATGAGAAACGGTTATCTTTGTAATCTTCGCACAATCAATGGAGAGATTAAACCCTTGAAAGATATTTTAGGCAAAAGATGAAAATGACAGGATCAAAAGAAGGTTGAAGGCTCAGTCTTAAACCATTTTTCAACATCGACTGTGTATCCACCCTAAAAGTACACTTTTCTAAATCTTGTCCCCATGGTTCTTCCTAACCAAAAAAGTCAACTAGTGAAAATTTATTCTTTATTATGTCAATCACAAGTTTTTACAGAAATTTGGCAAAACATGTAAAAGAGGATCACACCAACCAACAGGTGTCACAGAAGGGGAAAGATGGTTTTGAACGAAACAAAAAGATGATACCTCACTGAACAGTCATACCTGTTTTTCATAAATCTGTCTTTGTGTAAACAACACTGTGAAGGAGTTCAAAAGGCTCTCTTTGTCTAAATGAAGTAAAGAAATGGAGAAATTTTTGATCAAATGTCAGCATGTAGTGTGGATAAGAAATACGCCACCTTTGGACAAGCAATGTGTGAAATTGATAAGGAAAAATCCTAGTCTCACCGTGAATGAGATATTTAATTGTTAATTGTCTTGTCGATTCAATGATGTTTGCCTGGCATTTGTTGAACAATCCGTTGTCTTAGATTTTGATAGATAGATCATCTAATTACAAGAAATGAGAATCAAATAGGATGTTAATGATGAAATGATACGAGGTTAATTTAAATAACTTGTGGTGGACAATACTGAATTTGCAATTGAATTCGATATCAACACCTTTCAAGAACAACTTTTGGAAATAACAAATCACAATCTTCTCAGGATGTTCCTGAGAATTTGAACTCATTTCTTCAGAATAAAAATTCTAGGAAACATCGGTTCAGAGATAAAGAACAACGTTAATTAGAAACTTGAAGCTCAAGTTCTCTGAAAATTGGAATGACAGAAGTTCGTGAAATGATAATGCGAAAGATGTCACTGCTACTTATTGAACAAAATGAATGTGTTTAGAGTAAACTGAGAAAGTCAAACAAGCATTTACAAGGAATATGTATGACTCCACTTAAGATTACACGTGCTCATACTAATGAAAAGGCATCTTTCATGTTAAATGAAATTGAGAGTCTAAAGGCTCAGTTGAGAAGAAGCAAAGTGTCTTGCATCACTAGTGACTCTGTCAAACCAAAAGTTCTTGTCGTCGCTCCCCCCCGGCCATACTCATGCACATTAATGTGTTATACCAATAATCCCTCCTCCCCTTTTAAGAAAAATAGGTGCTCATATTTTAAACTATATAACAATCTTAAGGAGTGAGTGTGTAGGAAACAATTATTGGTGAGATTGAACTAGAGTGAAGCTCTAGAGTAATTAATAATACCTTTACTAGATAATGCAATTAATCTATGTTGATAATACATAGCTATCTAGGACCATTGGTAGAATATGGCATGATTTGAAGTTTGTCCAAAAAGTTTCAATGAAAGAGATAAACAGCTCCCTCTGACCCCTTTAACTAGGAAAAAGCAAGTTACTTTTTAATGATAAGACCAGAGCATCACCATAGAGTATCACGACAGAAAATGTAGCGTGCAACAGAAAGTTCACGTTCTAATGTCCCTAGTGATCCCTTCTACAAGAGTAAGTAGTTCCACTAACGCTAGCAGATCAAAGCCTAAGAGCAATACAAAGAAAAATAGGATCCTGCCTGCTAAGAGTGAGAATAAGATGAAAGTAGAAGACCATCCTAGGACAAATAAGTCTATATGGACAAAAGTGAATCGAGTTGAGTCTAGCATTAGCTCTAAGCATGTTGTAATTAATTCAAATTCTAAATCTGTGTGCAAAATGTGTAACAAATGCTTAATTTATGCAAATCATGATATGTGTGTTATTAAACCTTTGAATTCTGGGAATGCAACCCCCACTGTTAAAAATGGCTTAAACAAGGTCAAACATGTTTGGAAAGTAAAAGGGAAATTGTCTACGAATGGCTTGAACAAAGCCAAGCAGGTTTGGAAAGCAACAGGCAAAGTGTTCGCTATTGGTGGGCATCAATGGAGACCCACAAGAAAGATGTTCCTCTTAGGAGAACAATGCCCTTTAACTAGGGTTCCTGTGAAATGTACTACTATTTCTACTAACCAACAGGACCCCAACTAAATTTGGGAATTCAAAATTCCAAACCCTTCACACTCGACTGTTTTTAAATGCAGCTCGTACATATCGTCCTTTGGTATTTGGACTCAGGCTGTTCAAAACATATGATGGGAAATTGTTCAA